>NMRB01002683.1:10151-47151 GCA_002633025.1 Notospermus geniculatus
TAAACTCCCTACGCAGTTGTGTATCGCGCCCCCTTCGGTTTACCGCTCTCCACAACTGCTTAACTTGGATGTGTTCGCCGCGGTTGGTCAACAGATGGCGTCAGGGCATGGCGCGAATTTTACAGCCTATCAGCACGC
Organism: Notospermus geniculatus; assembly: GCA_002633025.1. Taxonomy (NCBI): domain Eukaryota; kingdom Metazoa; phylum Nemertea; class Pilidiophora; order Heteronemertea; family Lineidae; genus Notospermus; species Notospermus geniculatus. The sequence continues at coordinate 10,290 of NMRB01002683.1, forward strand.
TGCTTTCAGAACTCTTTGGCCCGTTGGCAACGGATGTTCTTGTGCTACCATGGCTACGAACCGCTCGGCCAATGAAAAAGTGTCTCAGGTCAGCTTGGTTACCAGTTGCTCGGTGCTCTCATTGGTCGACTCGCTCAGCGCCATCTGTTGACCAACCGTGGCGAACACATCCAAGTTAAGCAGTTGTGGAGAGCGAGTAAACCGAAGGGGGCGCGACTCACAACTGCGTAGGGAGTTTACACCTGGCCTAAATAATCATGGAAATTGACCAATGTGTGAACGAAATTACCAAGTCACCTGCATCAATGTAATGAATTCATGTCTAAGGTCTAGGTGTTGATTTTGCAGTAAGACAGCATTCATAAAGACTGTACTTTAAAGGAGCTGGACGTCCAAGTTGTAAACACTCACTCACTGGTTCTCTATCCACGCGACGCCTGCGGTGCTGCCACCTATTGTCGGTGTTATGTACTGACGTGAATATCGTGAGTGAGTTGCATTGGACCGGGCACCAGTCTAACGATCACGGGGCGTACTGGTGCTGCCACCTTCACGAAGGAATAAAACTAGTTTGCTGGCCACTGTTTGTAAACAAACCAGTTTGTTTACAACTTGGACGTCGAGCTCCTTTAACTGACCGTGTAATGTGTTTTACTGAAGGACAATCAAAAACTAAGCCCTATCAATCAACTTCCCACCACAAGCAAGGAGAGCCAATCAGCTGTGGGCAGTGGCCCGTTCAAATCATAGTGTACATGTAAAACACCAACCTGTATGCAGTGTTATCTTGAAAGTCTTCATCATTGTGGTTCTGTTGAATGTTGATTTTCAGGAGGATACACTCGAACAGCTCAGTCACAAACCGATCGATGTTGAGGTGTGTCAGTGCATCCCTGAGAGCGGGCAGGGTTTCAGGGTCCAATGCCTCGTGATAGACCTCAGCAACGTCCTCAAACGCATCCTGGAAAAGAGTACATGTAAGAATTGTGGATGGAAAACCTACATATGGTCTGAAAATTAAAGCCACTGCCTATCTAGGATCACCTGCCACTAACGGAGACTCAAAACTGTCATAAGGACATAAAGGGTCGTATTCATAAAGCGGTTCTATCGTTAGAACCATCTTAGGCCGGTTCCAAGTGTAGTGGTGAAGCACACTTGGAACCGGCCTAAGACGGTTCTAATGATAGAACCGCTTTATGAATAGAACCGCTTTATGAATAGAACCGCTTTATGAATACGACCCAAAGAGTTTGGACCTTCCTTCAATCAAATACCGTATTTATGTGTTATTCAGATACTTTTCCATTTTCTTGTAGAAATGGGATAGGCTGCTCACCTGGTTGAAGTATTTGAGCTGTTTGGCTCGTTCCATTGAGAGAATCAGCCAAAGAGACTCGACGTGCTTCAGAAGACAGTGTTGCTGAATCTGTCAGGAAAAAGAAAGGATCATTACAAATCTTTCTGACGAAAAATGTGTCAACAACAGAATAGCCAGTCACCAAATAACAGATCTGTAGAGGGCATATTTCTTGTTATTTCTCACCTGCGGTGACAACACTTTTCTGCCCATTCTTAACGTCTCGTGCATGAATGTCACCAGCTTCGTGTCGGCGTCACCCCTGACGTCTCGCAGCCAGGCGATGGTGATGTCCAAGCAGGCGATCGTGTCGCAGAGATCTGGATAGGCACGGTTCTCTTGCAGGATTTGGCTCTGAACTGCATGACTCATTGGTTCCTGAAAAAAAATATGAAAAACAAATAACACTTGAGTGCCTGGCTTGAGCAGACGAGAAACCACCATGAGATTATTCTCAGATCAACAAGTATCCGAGAACTATTTTTATGAATGAACATTTGACGCTGGAACATCAGGATGATAAAGTATGGACCTAAAGTTTGACACCTCAAAGGCATAGCTGCACTTGAGAGCTTTTCTCCACTTGAGACTGAGTATTGTATTTGTATGTTTCCAACAGGGCCAAAGCCAAAGCATTATTAGCCTGGTAAGTATGGAAGAGGCCATCTCAAGCTAGTCATGTTCCTCACTTGGATGGGGGCTTTTACTTGCCCTTGCAAAGGCACAAGATACAAGGCACTGTTGTGTACTGTCCCATGGAACAGACGGGAAGAGCCAGGGATGATATCCCATATGGCCCAGGCTGGATTCCAACCCGGGACCTGCCGCTTGCTAAGTGGATTATCAGGGAGAAATTGAGACTGGGTCACCTCAGCTGAGGCTTACCTGAGAAATGTTGTCCCTCAATGCTTCGAATATGACCATAGCATTTCGATATTCCGTCTTGAACACCATTGTTGGAATATCAAAAACGAGCTTTGGTTTCCCACGGAGAAACCTCTCCTCTAACTCTCTCTCAAGACCAATGAAGTCGTATGTGATCACCGTCCCCTTGCCAACCTCGAGGGAGTAGTTGCAGTGAGCTAGGACCATCGGTAGCAAGTCTTTCTCTGGGTCATAGTAGATGAGGTGGGTGGACGTCGCCTCCTTGACAACGAACTGAGGCAGACTTGAGGAACTAGAAGCAGAGAGATCATTTCATTGAAATATTTGTTTTCAAAGGATTGGAATGGCATGGCTGCATCATGGCGTCATGGACTGGAACACCAGTCCATCTTTAATGAAGTGGGTGGAGTAAAAGTTGCATTTGCCCACCGCAACTCTGAAGTAGGCCCTCCACACTTCCTTTTCATCAACATCAATGATGAAGTACCAGTATGCCTCCTTTTCTTCAAGGGCCTAGTTACTTACTCCTTCTTCCTGTATCTACAATACGCCAAGATGAATTCGTTCTGTTTCCTTGTCAGGTATTCGACCAGCATGACAGAACAGAGTCCAAGGCCCCAGAAACTCGGGATCAGCATCGCTACTGATGTATTTGGCAGGACTGACATGTTGCACATCTCCTCCGGTAACGTGTATCCGCTTGCATCTGTAACCAAAACAACACTCCTTACTTTGCACTTAGAGCACTGCAGGTGAATTCCAATAAAATTAAAGAAATAGCAAAACCATTAGAAATCAGCGAAAACCTTATATATGGGTGGAAAAGACTTTCCCAGGTTTTTTTTAGTTTTTTTTTTTTAAATTTTATGAAGCAGAGTTCTTTCCCAGGTCTTTCCACTGAAAATCTTTGTGTTCTGGTGTGCATGACATACAGTTTTCAATATTTTGGGGAAACGGTAAAAAAAACTCACGAATGCATCAACACCTTCATCATTTTTTCTGCCCTCAAGGTCCAGCAAAGGCTTGAAAATCCATTACACTAACAATCAAATTGGTATGGCCTAAGTATTGAATGACAGGTTTGTTTTTCAAATGTCGAGATGTTACTTACTATAATTCAGGAGCATTCCTCTGACGCTGTTCCAGGCTTGAGTGAAGTTGTCAAGGAGAACAACGCATTCGTCCCTCAGTTCCTCTGAAAACAGTGAAACCATATTTTAGGGTTTGTGGTTTATACATCGGAAGCATGTGGAGGAAAAGTTGCACTCGCCCATTTCAACACTGAAATAGGCCCATAGGCACCAGGTCGTGCAAGTGCTGATGCAGCAAAAAGGTTACCGGTACCTTGTACTTACTGGGAAGATCGTGCATCATTTGTTTGATAGAGATCGCCCTGGCCTCAGCCTGGTTGATGCGGCGTTGGTACTGCTGGATCATGAGCTGCTGGAGGCGGATGATGCCAGGTAACCTTGACAACAGACGTAACTCATGTTCCTACACGATGAAATAATTCATATTCAGAAGAAGTTGATGACGTTGGACATAAGGAGGGGGAGTTGGTTCTCAATGATAAGTGGCATGCACAAACAAAATCATCTGTGGGGACCATCTAAAGATAAGACTTGGAAACTTGCATGCATGGAAGATGCATCACTTCACCTGCTGCAGTGCCAACTGCTGGTATTGCTGGACAGTGCATCATGAGATCTGAAAGTTCTGTATTTATATGTACCTCCTGTAAAAACTGTCTGAGGATCTTCGCCTCACACTTCTCGCCAGCATTCTCGTTCATCAACTGCGTCAAATGTTCGACCGTAACACGTCGACGGAACTGCCACATAAGCTGGCAGTCGTGGATCTCATTGATGTCAACCCCGTCGCCGAGATTGATCATCTCGTGAACGATCTTTATCAGCGGGTTATTGCCTAGAAATTTAAAGTAAATTGGTCACAGACTTCACCTCTCTGAATCTTCCATCTTTAAAATCATGAGAGTCAGGTTGAAAGCTACTTACTTAAACGGTCATCATTCACCAGCTTTGTATTGGCTTCATGCAGAATGTTGTCCAGATCCTGTAAAAATAAAATCCCAAGTGAAATAACCTCATAAAGAAGGTAGGTCAGCCACAGTCAGTTGTTTGCAAAACAGCAAAGTCTGGGGGAAGTACTTGAATGAAACTTCCTCAGAACTGCACAAATCTTGTTGACAAGATTTTCATGTTAAAAAGTGAACTTTTGAGAACTAGGATTACGAACGAATAGGCCAAAGTTGACTTACATTTAACAGTGGGTTGATGTAGATCTCTGTAAATGCCCTCTCCCAGTCGCGGCGTGCCTCTTTGGTTGTGAGATCAGTGTTGAAGCGGGCATTACCTATAACAAGACAGTGTTGCTCACTACAGTTGATGTACAGTATATGCAAGATGTTTTACCACCACATCAGACAAAATTCCAACAGTTTTTTATATCGTGAGAAGTATGTTACCAAACCTCCTGTAAGTGGGAATGAGTAGATTTGATGAAATATAAAGCATGCAGTTATAATGGGCCATTTGTGAATACAACCGTTTCATGATTCTGCAGGCAAACCAAATTAAAATCTTACTTTTCTTGTTTTTCATGAAGGATCCGACGAGCATGGTGATGAGCGACAGGCAGTCATCAGGAGACTTGTTGATGGCCCGTCCCAACACCTGGATGTCGTGGCGGATGTGATCAAGAAGAAAACCATTCACTTGGTTTTGCTGGACTGGAGGCTGGATGAGAGCCGCTACTCCCTAGAATAAAATAGTTTGTTTCATTCATTTTTCCACGATTGGGGAACATTTCAAGTCCACCTGGTGGTCTACACAGAAGAAAACGCATATCATTCAAGTGGACCAGAGAATTTCATCCGATTTTGGGGAAGTGATCCAAAACCGGCAATTTTCTGACTTACGGAAATGGAAAACCATGTACCGGTATTCAGTACTAACCTGTGGATCAGTTTTAGTTCCAATATGCATGGCCAGATGGAGTAGAAGTCGGAGTATGGTTGTGGCTGCTGGGGACAGGGCCCTCTCTGGTACAGGGGTGAGGTTCCTCATATCTGCTGCTCCAAGCACATAACCCCTCTGTGTGTTGTCCCTGCAAATTATGACACCAAAATGGATATGTCTTGTTAAGCAATGAAACTCTTCAAAATCACATACCGGTGCTCAATTGTTGAATATTTTACAAAAGATCCCAATGCGATGATGTCATCGTTGACGTTTTGGACGCTGTGGCGACCACTTGCAAAATTAATGACAAAATTTGTGACATTACAGGCTCCGAAGGTTTCGATCACCACAACTGAAATCAATCTACTCAAACAACCATGCGAGTCTATAATACCCACAACCAGAAATAATAAATACTTTTTACCAATCGAACCCTACCTATGATCTAGTCTCACATTGCCTTCTCTCAGCTGGTAACCGATGCCACCTATCTCACTACCGCACCAGCATCTGCCAACCATGGCTGGCCGACCGCACTGTCAAGCATAAGGAAAGAAGTGTGTTAGACAGATAAATCTTACCTTCGATCTAGTCGCGCGTTCCCGGCTGCTAAGTTATGGTCATGGCCACCAATCGTAGAGCCACATTCACAGCGGGCAACTGCTGAAGGGCGACCACACTGTCAAACAGAATAAATATACAACTGACTGGCGTCACTGCTTCAGGACGGATGAAGCAGAGTTCTTTCAAAAGGCAAGAGCTTTTACACCTTATGGCATTACTCCACTTTGGCCTAATCAGAAAAATTAGGGCGGTCTCAAGGCAAGGCAGTGAGGGGAGTGGATGATGGGTCTTAAAATAGCTTTCACGGAATAAATAACCAGATTCCCTTTGGGCTGAAGTAAACAAGAAGAGGGTTTAGGTCAGGGAAGGAGTAATGGGGAACTTTCCTGCCGTTACCTGCCGTCAGAGGCCGCCTGTTAGCGGTCCTACACGTAGAACGTCGCAAAATTTGACGTCAAATGCGTGAGCCACGGCGCCCACGTCATTATGGATGACATTGTGGCATGCATTTCTGCCCTGTGACGTCAAATTTCATGACGTTTTTGGACCGCTAACTCGTAGCGGCCTCTGACGGCAGGAAAGTTCCCCATTGTATTGCGTAATGGAAATATAAACAGTTATTCTTGATGATTGGCAGGCATTAGGCCCCGCCTACCTGAATTTGCCAGAGAAGACTAATGCCATAAGGTGTTTAATGAAAATGGAACTTTTAAGTCTTTCCAGGACACCCAAGCAATCGCAAAGAAAATATTCCAGTTCTGATGTTCTCACCAATTGATCAACTATTCGGTAAGTTAATCAATGATGGGGAATTTCTCAGCAGACTTATGTGTACATGAATGTATGATCACCACATGCACACGCCCACACCCGTACTTACACTGGCCATCACCACATGCACACCTCATGTGTGTACTGACACTGCCAATAACATCATCACATGCACACATGAGGTGTGCATCACCCCATGCCTCATTTATGTAGAAGTATGTATGTATACTTACATTGCCAATGACGTACGGATGACCTCTGCTACATGCTGAAAGGAGGAGACGTGATGCTGAGTAAGCTGAGGGATCGAACGGCAATACCGTAGGTGTCCATCAAAAACCTGCCAAGCTCATCAGCCCGTCTCCCATAACACACACAGATAACACTTCATTCAACAAACTACAAATTGAACATCAATTTCTCTTGATATTTTTTAAAAATAATTCTCCTTCAAAGATTACTCACTATAGAAGACAGGGTTTTCTGCCCCTCCATGTCTGGCAGCCAGGAGAGCTTCACGGGCCTCCTCTAGGTGATCCTGGGGCATTGTGGGTAAAAACGCACCCCTCATCGCCGCGGCGTGTTGCATTAACGACATGTATGGTTTGAGAAGTGGGGACTCTTGTAATGATTGCATAACCAGTGTGGTTTGAGTGAGTAAGTCCCAGATGTCCTTTGTCATTCTGTCAACATTACCCGGCATTGGTGTGATGCGATTTGCTTTGGCTCCCTCAAGCTTTTCATTCACAGCTTGCTGTAGAAAGAGAAAAGGAACCCCTAGTTCATTCAAAGACCAAGCTGCAATTCAAGACCATCAATCACATATGCCATCTCTGCCAGCAGGACCCCTACTACACCTCAGTGAGGTGAGGCCTACGGCCTACTACCCCAAGTCTTGTACATGGGAGAATTCGAACCTGGGACCTCCTGACATCTAGTCCGAGACCCAAGCGCTACACCGCCACGGCATTGGCATACAGTTCAAGTAATGTAAAATTCCTGATCACATCTAAACAGAGTACATATAACAGGATTAAAACCTGAGACCTCCTGACAGCTAGACCCCAGCACTACACCACGATGGCACTGGCATACAGTTCAAGTAATGTAAAACTCCTGATCACATCTAAACAGAGCTTGCTTGCCCTCCTTTCTCCTATCCTTCACATACAAACATCAAAGGATGATTTAGTGAGGATATAGACAAGATATCACTTCCATTTGCCAACCCTTTGAAAGGATTTCAAGTTGTATCAGTGACAAACCTACCTGATTGGCAATGAATGCCTGGTGAAGGCACACACCCTGAATGTTGTTGATAACCTGAAAATAATAATGCAGTGTTTGGTACTGAAGAGGTTACGGTAATATTGACCTTTCAAACAAAGAAGGTGGCCTATTAGTTCTCCCACGGCGTTGTGGCCATTCCTTTTTCAGCCATGATATAACACTACCAAACACATCCTCTCAGACAATTATATTACCTAAACTTTTGTGCCCATGGCCCGCTTGACCAGCTTAGCATGCCAGCGGCCATTGAATGGTATTAAGCTTCTGACTTCATACGGTGAGACCTGTTGGACCGCCATCTTTGTTGGAAAGGTCTATAACGGTGTCTATTTCATTACTTTTTACCCAATAGACGATATCACTCCAAAAGAGTGCAGCACCTGACAGGTCCAGCGTCATGATGTCCCGCACGTCATTTCATGATGTCTTGACGTGAGACGACAGACATTTCCCGACGTCATGATTGCTGAAACATCTGGATTTTTTTCGAGTCAGTCATGGCATTTAGGAATGACACGCAGGACGTCATGACGCTGGATCCGTCAGGTGCTGCACTCTTTTGGAGTGATAGAGTTTATTAAATTGATCTGATATACATCAATTACAACTGTAGACTTACCTGGTCTGTGATCCTAAGCGCTGGATTCTGTTCAAACAGGTTGTGGGTGTAAACTTCACGATGAAGGGCCAAAATACAGGACACCTCCCTCATTTGCTTGTTACCAGCCAGTCCCTGAAGATAAAATACGTGACATACAGCTTGATCATAAGCTGACGTGCAACGCACTCGACACTACCACACAAAGACGACGAGAGTTACGTACCTCACATATCGTTCTGAACTGTTCGGTGGCGCCACCTATCAACACAGCACCCACAGCATCTCTGACCGTTTTGTAGTGCTCGCCGAACAAAATGAATCTGTCCACGCCAGCATCCTGTAATCACAAAGAAACTTCATTGAAAAACTTGGTGCCACAAATGTGCCACCTTTTTAAACATCCTGGATGTGGCAATGGATATCTACGTTGGTCAGTTGAGTTGAGATGGCCAAACCAAAAATTGGATGGATGGAGATCCTGAGATCCAGAGAAGAGCAGTAAAACCAAAGAAACTGCCCACCTACTGTGAGATGGGGCAGTCGCACATGTAAATAGTCGACGTACCTCTCTTCCCTTTGCTTCATCGGGTACCACCCACGCAAGGTACGGTAGCCGCGTGACCTGTTCAAAGCACTCCATTCCATAGTTCCTGCATAACTGTTTCACCAAGTATAACCTTGGCCACTTGGACTCACTGGCTTCATGGAGTTTCTCAGCTGAAGCCCAAAGCCTTCTTGCTCTTTTGACGTCCACATTCTCTTCCTTAAGTACATGTACCCTGTGCATCATATCCGCTGCTACACTCATTCCAAATCTTGTCTTAGCAATGGCTTCGATCTTTGTGATGTCAAGCTTAGCATCACCAATATCAGGTGAAGCTTCCAGCAGGAAATTTGTGGCATTTTCTACCCTGGTTTGAAGTGCACTGCCAGGTTTCAATCCCGGCAGACTGTGGTATGAGTCCTGTAAACAGGAAATTGCATTCAAATGATTTCCAATACACGTGTATTAGAAGTAACATACCAGCAATTTAAGATGGTTCTGACAAAATGGGGAATGCCTGCATGCCTGTACATTTGTGCCATACATCACACATATTGGTACCTGAACATATTCTCAATCTGGATTTTCAACAAATGTTTATTTTATCAACAAAACATGGTAAAACAAGGCCATCATTTCTCCGAGAGACTCTCTCCAAGAAAACTAGCGAACTCACCTCAAAGCAGCGAACACAGAGAAGGGACAGCTGAATGATGTGTTCTGGATCTTTCAGGAACCGTTGCGATCGTTCAAAGTAATGTTGCAAATGGCCGCGGACTTCGTCCGGGCTGTATCGGAGCAACAACTGTAGAAGATGTGACCGCAGCACTGGTGTCGGGTCAATCGATTCTTCATACACGGTCAGCTCCTTCGTACACACTTGCCCAGTCTCACCCCGAGGTTGATGGATGACAAATGACATCAAGATTTCGATGACTTCGTGACTTGGTGGATGGTCCTCGGCAAAACAGAGCTGTGACACAAGATCCATGAAAAACTCATTGCAGGCGCGGATGTACTCGTTGTATGCCTTGTCTCTCTCTCTGCAAGTTGAAAACAGGACATGCTGAGTCTCCTGTGACCGAGTCATGTTAGGCCGCATCACCAGGCTATGATCAGTTGCATAGGGTACACACCTTCATCACGCGACTGATCAATTACAAGTCTCTCACTAATGCCCCGATCACACTGAGCAATTTCTCAGTACGTTCTTGAAAATTTTGCCGAACGGGCTCAAACTGTGTGCGAACGGAGTGGACGTAGTGGCAACTTTTTATAGTCTTTTTACGAACTTCATGGATGGGAAGGGTGCTCCAGAACATCGAGGCATTATTTGGGCCAAGGGTTACACATTCTAGCCCGTTTTACGATTTTTTAGGACTGTGCAGGACATTTCGAGAACTACTTCAGTGTGACAGGCCCTTAAGACAGACATACCGGTACTTCTGCACTGTAAGAAGTTCCTACCTATTTATGGCCGGTGGTGGCGGGGTAAACCCTTCAGGAATTTCCGCCTTGCACTGAAGACACTGTCTGTTTTCGCTGTCAATCAGGTCCTTGAAGCAAGTGCGACAAATCCTATGTGAACACGGGAGAACGACCGGGTCCTTCATTGGCTCTTCACATCCAATGCATTTGACATCACTCCTGAAGTGAGAAAATTTCCTGTGACTACAACATGGATTTAAATTGAATGTCTTATTAAACCAATTCACTGCCAATTCCAGGTGTACAGGTGTAGTGCAAGACAGCACATACTGAGGCAGAATGCCGAACATTTTTTGTTACGAGTGTTTCAAGCTGCTGTTTTCAAGTGTTACGATGTGTAGGCCAGTGACGTCATGCCGTTTCAGCAGGACTTGGCATTCAAACAAACCCATGCAAAAACTCCGTCACTTAATGGTTAACTGGTATATCAGAAGTTACCGGTATGCCATTATTACGTTGACATACATACTCTCACAAGCAAGGCGTCCACAAAGCTCAACAGACCAGCCAAATTTTTAGGCAATGACACTTACTTGTAGAGCTTTTTCACAACATTGAACTTGCACGATTTCAAAAACTTGGCAACCTTTTGAAGCGATGCAGGAGTTCGGAAACTGGTATCTTTTCCCAAGATCTGTAAAGAGAGAATTTCAGGCTAAAATTTCAATCATCTGACATTCGCCACTTGTTTATCCAGTGCATTTCACTCTTATACAGTCTCAAAGCGCTTCACGTTATTACCCCAACCACTCCTGCGCCTTTCTCAGGAACTTCAGGAGCAGCTCAATCAGCGCTGCTTGATCATTAGAAGGCATTTGGAAAATTCCATTGTAACATAGTCTCTCTGCTCCAACCTGGGGGCTGTAGATATAAATGCTTACCCCCCAGAGTGGTTTGATGGAGTCCACACGCCCCTTCTCTTCTTTGATGTGTGGTGGGCAGACGTGGTCGATGAAGAGTCGCACCACACAAATGCGTGTCCACAGTGGCCTGCAAGCACACAAAACTTCAGTTTACACATAAATTCTTTGCAAAGGGTGATGAGTGCAGAAGCCTAGTGAGTGCATAGGCTTCGTGAGTGCATAGGCCTCGTGAATGCATAGGTTTCATGAGTGCATTGGCTTCGTGACTGCACACGGCTAGTGCATTTGATGCTAAGTTCTTATGGGCAAAAACGTTTGTAGACTCAACTAACCTCACCATGGCACTGATTTTCTTGGAATTATTAATCTAAGACCAAACCTGCACTGCTAAGAATCAGTTTTTGCCATTTCTTTCTGTGTCAAAGAAGGATAAAACGTTTCTTGCCTGTACTGTTCCAAGTATTGCATGCATATCGGCCCCCTCGGATATGTGGCATTCAGAATGCTTTCAATCACTGGTTTGAATGCTTTGACCGTGTCTATCCACTTCTGGCGATCTTTTGCAATCTTCAGCATGTCCTCCAATGTACTGATGTAGTCGACCATCTTTACAAGGATATTGACATCCAGGGTCTGAAAATACACAGAATTTTAAACTTTTGCATTGTACGTACATGTTTACACTACTGCTGGTTATAAATGGCATTATCTCACACGAAATTCTACGAGGGATTGGTTGCTGTGTTCCAATACTACATCAGTGGCGGATCCAAGGGGGTGCCGCACGCCCCCCCCCCCCCCCCCCCNCCCCCCCCCCCCCCCCCGTTCAGCCACCGAGGAGCAAAAATTTTGGAAGGCATATAATCAGACCCCTGATTTTCAGTAAAAAGAAAGACAATTTGGCCTGCCCAGGTGCCAGGAAATCGCGTTTCCGGCACTTTTACACAAAAATTTTCGGCGCTTCGCGCCTTTGGGGCTCAGGGAATGGGGGTTGCCCATTCCACGCCTCCCGTTCGGCAACTCCTGGTCCGCCACTGCTACTTGTACATGTATTTTAAGAAAACGGGCAGGCAGAAAAGGATACCTACCATCTCTGTGCGTGTCGTGTTAAGATCATGACCTGGTGTTTTGTTCAGCCATTCGACACATTTCTTCCACACTGAACAAGCTTGGATGAAAATCTCAAATCGTTTGTGGAATTTCAAGTATGTCAGATGAAGCTTTGGAATCGTCAACTGCCCTGCAAGGTCATCGTCTTCTGCTGCCATCTCTGTGCGAGACTCGCGGAAAGCCACTTTCAGAGTTTTTGTAAAGATCTGAAAGTAACAGAAAAGACACAATTCTAGCGTAATTTATGCACAGTAGGAGGAAACTGGAGTCTCCGAAGAAAAGCTGCGATGACAGCAAAATGAAAAGCAAAGAATATGAAACTGACAACAGCAATCAACATTGAGTTCGTTATCCTACCTCGTGCATGCCATGGTGACCACACCTGACAGTCATGTGGACAAAATCTGAGAGGTACAAATCGACCATCTCGTCCTGCACAACCACTGGTTTGTCATTCAAGAACTCTTTCAATAGTTTCCCGACAGCGCTGTCATTGAACAATCTCTGACAAGTTTGTTCTTGGTTTTCATCTGAAAATATATCAACACATCAAAATATATCAATACATCAAAATATATCAGGCAATGGGCTAAATCTTGACATTCTGAACTGCAATGCATGACATCACTCAAGAACGGGCGCCGAAAGTGAGCAACGTCACTTGATGAAGTGTGAACCAACCTTGCAGGTGTAAAATCTGCTAGCTACATGTAAATATTCACAGCATTTTATCCTACCTTCCATGGTTCCTGCAGTCTGTATGATCACCTCCATCTGTCTATAAACCTCCCAGGAGAAGGGAAACTGGATATCAAACGGCACGTGACCTGCGCCAGTCTGTTGGGCTGTCATTTCCGTCAGCTCTGTGCGAGAAGTCGGTGACAGGAGCAGCCTCTCGTAGGAAAGTTGTGTCGCCTGGATGTCTGAGAGCATCTTCAACCACAACGTGTTGATCCAGTTGTCGCGAGGGGTCGTACGGCGCTGGAGAATGTCCAGGTTGCCGTTGGTGTCCAGATAGGCGATCAGACCGGCAAGTGTTGGTGTTGTCTTCCTTTCGATCACCATCTGTATCGCTTGGCTCAAGGTACCAGCCCTGTTGATGTTGTCTATCGCAGCTGCTTCCTTGCTCAACCAGTCTTGAGCAAAGCTCTGGATCATGACAGCTTTCTCTTTCTCTTGCAGCAGTTGGGAAATACGGACCTTCAAGGCATCCATCAACGATGGACTATCCTGCCGCGACAACTCTTTTGACAGGATCTGCAGACGCCTGGTTGGTCTGTCCGCGGGGACTGTCTCAGGGTCTTTTATCATCGACGCTGCAGCCTGTAGAGCTGAGTGGATCAGGGCATCCACATCCAAGACTTCCTTCTGGGTATCAAAGTTTTGCGCTGGCTGTTCTGTTGTCTGAAATTCCATGCTCTCACTTTCCTGCATGTGCGCCCTCTGCATGAGTCCTCTTTCCAATTCCTCAGGAGTCGGCTGGCGCGGGCGATCGTCAAGATCAAGGAGTTTGATCTGTTCAGGATCTAAGGAATCTGACACCTCCATTGCCATCGGGGTCTCTGGATCCTGGGCCATCGCACCCTATCAACAGTCAAAAACATGATTCATTAGAGGATTGAAAAATATCAGTTGGATTCCAATATGAAAATGTGGAGTTGAGAGCCGAATGCAAAATACAGCAAATGTTTACCTCAGTGTCCATCTCCATTGCCTGTGGCCCGACCGTTTCCTGTCGAGGGACGCCTTGTTTCTCGACCGCCTCACGGACCAGACTGCCGATTGATTGCTGTTTCATGTTCATGACTGACGGCTGGCTCCCTTGTGGAGGCCGGAGGTCATCTAAGTGCACCGAATGCCACTTTCCTCCCTAGAATGAAAATATTGCAATTTTGCAAATACATGTAGTAAATTAAACAGTAAATGAGGTACACCAACAGCAACCTTTCTAGTTGCTGTGGAAATGCAGGGTAACCTAACAAAATTGTGCAGGCCCATTTGCATTTCGTCTTGTCAGAAGAGTACCAGTAATGTACTTTCAATGTACCAGTAATTCGGCGCACCAGAACGGGAATCACTGGTACAGAATAATTCGGCGCACAAAACAATCCCCACAACACCTCACCTGGAATCCAATAAAGGTGCCGTCCACGACTCTTGGCATTTGAATGATGAAGACAATATGAGTACGTCCCATCTTGTTGCCCTTTGCCTTGTTGTACTCCTCCATGATCTGAAAGCGGGCGCACGCGATCAGGTTGCTGTTCTGGTCGCCAGAATCGCACTGAAGCAACATCAGGCGCTCATCATTTTCTTGGTTCATGAAGTCTCTGTGGACATGAAATGAAATGAAATTTATTACCAAGAGATAGGCTGAACAGTTCATGAGGCAGGTTGAATGTACGAGTCAAGGGTGTATCAGAATTGGAGTGATGTTGCCTGGAATTTTCAGTTGGCTTTGGAATGCTGACTGTACATGCAGCAAATGCACTGCCTCGGAGCTCTGCGCTATGTAATTCTGTTTTCGACCAATACTAACATCTATGGAAAAGGCATTGTAATAATTATAGGAACCACATAAAATGCAAAATCCATGTATACTGACCTTAGTTCTCTGGAGAATTGTTGTTTTGTGTCCATGGCTTGCAGAGTGAGCAGACGCCATTGACGGATCTTCAGGTGCGTACCCAATGCCTTCGCATCCTTCTTGGCCAACAGATGTGATCTGGTCGTCACCTTCGAAGGAGAGTCAGAACAAACAATAAACTTGTAGGCCTACCATATCAAATGCACGGATTTCAGAAGCGAAAAACCAACATCGGCTGGTGGAAAAATGTTCCGCTGCAGCCCAACTTGATTGTTGTGTGGTTCGTTAGGCCAAACATGGCCTCTAATGGTATTCATCACCACTCGAGATTGGGGGAGCATGGGCAACTGGTCTAACAGCATCACTCCACACTAAAGACCACTCGATACAACATGAATAGGGCTATTCATCTGATTGAACACCTTCCCACTGCTGCCTCTTATCATCAGTAAACAGCATACTGGAAAGCACTGACAATCAACATAAGTGTTTTCAGGAAGCAGACAAATAAATCGACCAAAATCATCAAATATTGTTACCTGTTTACACATAGTTAGAATGGCGACAGGGTGGAAGAAAATGGCAATAAACCAGACAGGAAGAACATACCTCAACAAAGATATCCTCATCGTCTGAAAGCTCCTCAAACAGATTGCGGAGGTGATCCTGGAGGCTCTGGTGATCGTTGTTCCTGAAGTACTGCTCCCCCAACTGACCCTCTTCTTGATCCAACTGCGTGTTTTTCAGCCTAAGGACTGAGTCCGGTGTGGC
The DNA here is from genome assembly GCA_002633025.1 of Notospermus geniculatus. Classification (NCBI taxonomy): domain Eukaryota; kingdom Metazoa; phylum Nemertea; class Pilidiophora; order Heteronemertea; family Lineidae; genus Notospermus; species Notospermus geniculatus. The sequence continues at coordinate 26,105 of NMRB01002683.1, forward strand.
ACAAGCGAGCAGGATGCTCAGGCACTGGTCATAAACCTACAGAGAGAGGGAAAATTACATGTATGAATGCTGACAAAGCTGAAAACCTGAAGAGTGCACGGTGTTCGTGTTCACAGGTTCAATTGCCTGTCCAGTTACCGATTATACTCTCAACTACTCTGAAAATCAAGTGGTGCGCTGAATGAGCTACCCATTGAGTTGCCCAGAAAAGTTTCTGGAGAGACTGGGGTAGTAATGTGAAATGCTTTGAGACTATGTTATGGCCCATTACCATTCTAGCAGAGTGGTTTTCACAGGCATTGGGAAAATTACCGGTAAGGTAAATGTATTATTAAACCAGCGAGGTATTATCCAAAGTACTGTGTAAACCACACCGCTTACCGCAAACATAGTGGCATCCGCGGTAGTGGAAAGCTCACATTATTAAACAACATTCTCAGTCAACATGCAAACAAAATAATTGACTACCAATGCTACTGACCTTCCTCGCCCATCCAGGGGTGTTGTAATCAAGGCGTAGGGCCTTTGAAACTTGAAGGACCACAGACGCAGCTGTGTCGGCATGGTAACCGCAGAACACATCGCCAGGAATCAACTTCTTTTGAGGTCTAAAACATAAATTATAACTTGGTCGCATGGTTGAGTAAAATACAAAAGATCCAACCCAATACATATCATACTTGAATTCTTTTCAGCATAAGATGGCAAAGAGCCAATAGGCTCACGACGCCGAAATGATGATGAAATGATGATGAAGATGAACGTGAATGCAGTACGATATTGTAAATGCCCCAGTACAGTAAGAGTAAATAATGTTACCTCATGCCAAACATAAGTTGTTGCTTCACTGTCACAAATTTGTTGGCCCACTCCTCAACTCTCTTCACAACTTTCATCTGTTTGTCACCGAGGACAGTTGTCATGGCCAGGAAGTGTTTTTCAAGACGATTGATCAGAGGAATTGGAAATTTCTCGTAGACTACATCCTTCTCGGCGACAACAATCAGCCTGGAGAGTGGAAAAAGATTTTTACGAATTTGACATTTATGATGACCAGAAAATTTGTCCAAAGACACCATCCTACATCAACTTCAGTCATTTTTGGAAACAACGGTGAAACCAGTCTCCATTAATTTTGTGGTGGTCATGTCCCGTGAGGGTTCAAAAAGACGAAGTACAGACCTGAAATTTTCATCCACTCGACACTTGACGCGGTGGGTGCCGAGTCCAAGATCAACATATCTCTGCCCACCCATATACACATAGTACTGGTTGAGCGCATCGTAGAGGGATTCATACAGCGATTCCAGATTCAGCAAGACAACCGTTTTTCCGGTATCCATGCACTTCTTGATGCGGTTGATGTTCCGACAGACCTAGGAAAATGAAGAAATTCATGAAATACACAACGAAAATTCCTCGGGATATACACCCTTTAAGCACCAGAAAAAACCAAAACGAAATTTTACCTGTGTATACTCTTGATCACTCCTGAAGCTGCTGCCAAAAATGACGATGGTGTCCTGCATTGTGAGGAGCTGTTGCTGAAGTATCCCCAGCGCAGCGTAGTTCTCTGTCAGGATAAGCAGATACCGACTCTCCCTGGAAGGGGAAGACTGATCGTAGTCACAAAAGGGATGTGGCAGCAAAATATTGTAGGTTTTCTTGGGGAGGGGGCAGTTTTCTTCTACACTACAAAACCTTGGGGGAGGGGCTGGTTTCTCGTACATGAACTACAAAATATTGGCCAATACTATTTGCTGAGCAGCTATAATTCCCTCAACAGGCGACTTTACTGCCGCTAGGGTCCACCACCAGCCAGCAGTCCTAGGACGTCATTAAATTGGACGTCACAGAGAAGAAATGCACGGCATGACGTCATCCATAATGACTTGGAGGCCAAGGCTTACGTCTGCGATGTCAAATTTTGTGACATTCTTGGACAGCTAACAGGTGGCCTCTAACGGCAGTAAAGTCTCCCATTGGCATGTTAGATCAAATAGGATGGGATGATCTTTGAAGCCCTACACATGAAGAATTTATTCTGCAATTCAATATCATGAAACAAAGAGAGCAATTCCTTACTTGGAGGCTTTATGTCCATAGAGACAGGCCTGGATCAATCCTGTGGGGTCACACGGAGGGTCACCAGGTCCCGGCTGGAGAGGAATCAAAGGGAGGGAGTATTACAACGACCCTACAGGCAGCTTCTCATAGGCATTTTGATGTGCTCATTACACATCAAATTCTGACAGGTATTTCAAGTAGAAATCACGAAACATCAACATCCGAGCTCAAATCCATAAGTTGTCAGTTGCTAACACCACCTGTGATGAAGTGACCACACACACTGATTCGAACCTACTAGCCAGCTGAGTATCGGGCCCCTTTAAGACGGTGACCACCATCAATGTTCAGAATATTGAAATGAAAACTGCAATCAAAGATGAAATTCTCAGATCAAGGAATAATGCTCACCCTTTCACGGCGGCCGACCACATCCAAATGCCGTTGAAACACCGCCACAGGGTTGGAGTCCTGAAGGCCACCGAAGTTGCGACGTATGGCATGCTCCACTTGGTACCACGTTGGTCTATGGCGTGAATCATGAGCAAATGCATAAATCATCTTGACAAGACTGTAGAAATCACGCAGTCCAAAAAATTCACGGATTTCCAAAGCTGAAGTGTACAGTTCGAGGTATGCTCTCGCCATCTGCGGTATAAATGTTCGGATCCGCTGCAGAACGTGTTCATCTGTGGAACAGATACCCCTGAAAATAAAAGAATGGCTTTGTATAGTCAATACATGATGCAATGCCTGTGACAGCAGTGAGTACCGGTATTTCCAATGTTAGGGGTTCAAAATTAGGAGTTCAGTAAGAAGTTCAACCCTGCTGATGCCAACTCAGTGAAGAAAATGACAAATTCTAATCAACTTACACGGCACTCTTTATGAGTTCCTCCTCATCTGGTACTCCACGCTGTACGAGGATACCGCGATTCATCTTTGCTGGATCAAGTGCCCAGTTTGAGATACCAATGAAGGCCACCTTTTTGTGTGGCAGGGGTTCTTCATCACTGCTGGAAGTTCCATCTTCAAGTAGGGGGTGGAGCGTCTGGAAACATATTCATCTTATGACAAATATCAGGCAAGAACAGGTTGAATCAAACACGAGAGACAATAATGACATTCAAGTGCAAAAAATGCATCATGGCAGCCATCAAAATCGCTGACTCACCTTCAGCGGCATCCTGGGTGAATCTTCCGCCAGACCCACCTCATCCAAAACGACAACAGACACGAACTTATCGAGGTTCTTGTCCTTCTGGAAGCGGGCACATTGTTTGAATGTTCCCTTAATGCCTTCTGGAGTGGCCAGTGGAGAGCATTGGAATGATACCATGTGAACCTAAAGGAAAAAATATTATGAAGTAAATGACAAAATGTACTTGATGCTTATTACTTTATCATCAAAGTGACTCCATCGCCAGCTCCTGTTCCTGCCATAGGTAACAATTCAAGAAGGGCAAATTGCAATTCAAGAAGGGCAAACTGGAATTCAAGATGGGCGAACTGGAATTCAAGCAGGGCAAACTGGAATTCAAGCAGGGCAAACTGGAATCCAAGAAGGGCAAACTGGAATTCAAGAAGTGCAAACTGGAATTCAAGGAGTGCAAACCGGAATTCAAGAAGATCAAACCAGAATTCAAGAAGATCAAACCAGAATTCAAGAAGATCAAACCGGAATTCAAGAAGGGCAAAATGTACCTGCTTCAGTGCCTTGAATAAAGATGACTTTGCAGTCTCTCCTTGCATTGCATCTGTCACAATCAACTTCGCGAGTGACTTGGATGAGCCTGGTTTGCCAACCAGAAACAGTGGTATCCTCAGCTCGATACAGATGACCATCATGAAGAGGTTTTCTTTCAGTGCCTGGTTCGGGGCAATGTTTGGTTCCATGATGCCAACTTCCCTCAAGAAAACTTCTTGGCATCGGTCAATATCATCCCTGATTGAGTCCGCTCCATTTGGTAACCTGCATGGGTTCTGGAAGTACCCAGTGATATGATCCCTGTATGCAACACGCGTGTCCTCTTGCAAGCACGCATGGTAACAGACGCCGAGAGCAAGAATCAATGAACGTGTCACGTCGTCATGGTGTTCTTCTCTGTCTTCATCTTCGCTCTAGAAGTAAAATTTTGAACAACATTTGGAGCATGTTTGCACAAATACGGCTTGCGAACTACAGCGTGGTTTCCAACAAATTGGCCAATATTGTCTACGGAGCTAAAAATAGTGCTCGTGGGTCTCAAATCAACATTTGAAGGAAAAAAATTCAGAGGAAATGTGTAACTGAGTTACCTCATCTTCTTCTTCTCCATCCCCTCGGTCCACATTCACTCCGTCCATATCCCCTCCGTCCATGAGTTTAAACAGCAGGTTGCGCTGCCTGTAGAACCAGGCCATCACGGTCATGGTTCTTTCGACATCTCGTAAACTCACAAAACTGCACTCGTTCTGGAAAAGATTGGAGAAAAGTGAATGTCAGCGTGGGTCAGTAGAAACATCAAAATCTGTCAATGCTGAGGTTCCACGTTTCATGCTCGTCTTCAAAAAGAAATGTATAAACTTACCTTTTGTTCCCTCATGAAACCCTGGGATGCTGCGAGAATGTTGGTGATAACCTCCTTCAGGTTCGGATACTTAGGAAGATCGTCATACTGGAACAGTGAAATACAAGACACATATACATCAAAACATACCCCTTTCGAATGTCCACTCAGGCACAAGTACAATGTGCATTGGACTGTGTATGTATGTACGTGTCCCGAAATCATCTGGCATGGGTAGCATTGAACATCATACATGTATTTCCAATAGGGCCATGGCGCTTGGATGGTCAATGGGCCAACCCATGATCCATGTGACGTGCAGATCATTGTGCCTCTACCCTGGCACACGGACTGATCACTCACGCAGACCGATCTCTTAATGTGCAAAAGAAAGTATTTGTTTACCTCAATATATCTCAGCACAATCTGATTGATGTACATTTTCTCCACGACATCATTCAGCTGCCCGAAGTCCCAGACAAGCGGGAGCATGCTCTGTGGAAGAGGCTGGACTCTGTAGACCAACTGCCTCATGGGAATGCGGCCGAGTTTATCAGCTGTCTGATCGGCCTTGACATTGTATCCTAGACCTGCCTTCTCAAGATTCTTGATCATCTCAGGTGAATGCCTGAAAGAAAATCTCACGGGCTTGAGTTATCTCTTAGATCCTAGACCACCTCTCTTTGGTAACTCTATCTAGTACTGGTATGTTCCCTTGATGGCTGCTTCAGGTCGCCTACATGTACATGTGTGGCAAACCTATTCTGAAGCAGTCAAAAAGTCATCTGTAAATTCTCTCGACCTACCACTGTCTTCTTCCAACAATCAAAGTGTAACAGCGAGTTTACACTTCATTAAAGCGACATCACCAGCAATTGATATGGAAGTCAACCTTTGGTTAATTAGGAATTTTTATCATCTGTCGATGTCCGACAACAAAGAGACCGGACAGTGTAAACCGAGTCGGCATCAAAATCCGCTGCATGCAACTGAAGTGAAAACCCGTGTTTAATGTATAAAACTCTGATGTATGATGGAGTGACCAGTTTTCGGGGTAGAACAGTTTTCGTGGTACTCCCGTTTTTTCCCGTTTATTCACACGCGTGCCCGCGAGACAAACATTTCACGGTAAATTAATATCTCTATTTTCGATACATAACAAAATAATTACGGACGCAAAGCGAGTAACGCCGCAATCGGGCGGTAAAGTCTTAGGCCTCCATGGCCTAGTACCACGAAAACCAGTCACACCATCATACATATCGTAAAACCTGTGACTTACTTTCTGTACGGATTACAGGCAGCAACGAACTTGAGTCCGGAAGTTGCATTGATGCGTTCTCCATTCATTGTTCCATCGCACATGATCTCCTTGATCAAACCGATGGCTTCTGTCGTGTTGGCCTCGTCAAAAAACAAAATGGTGTCCATCCGAGGGTATTCGGTGCGGTTCTTGATGGCGAGGGCTTGTGCGTCTCTCACTTTTACGATGATGTCCTGGTTAGTTGTGCCACCATGGACCTAAGAATAGAATAGAAGAACATTAGGCCTACACATGCACACTGCACTGAACATTACATACACAGGGAGTCTTTACCAATACAGTCTTCCTATGCTGGCTGTACAAAGTCTGACAAGCCATGTATTTTTGTGGGCCTGCAACAGGGGCTACGGTTGAACTGGGTAGACATTTATTTATAGCCAATTGTCAAGATGGAAAACACGAGGGGCTTAAATAATATGGGCCTGAAAACACTTTTTGTGAGGAATTCCTGCACATACACTGGTATGCACGATTGCACTGAACATTACCGGTACACATATGTACTGATACCTACCTTCATAAGAATCATATTCCTGACCTGAACTCCCGGTTCTACTTGAAGGTCACACATGAACTTGATGAGCCTAGTTTTACCGCATCCGGTCTCTCCCATCACGACGACAGGGATGTTGCAGCGGAATCGCATGTAGATGGCCAACATTTTCTTAACGTTGTCAGTGGTCAGTTCGTACGTCACATCTGGGTCGTGGATCACTTCAGTTCCCATCACTGTACACAGTTTGATGATCTTGTCAGCTCTGAAGTTCAAAACATTGTGTAAACCACAGCACAATTTGAACTGGAGACCTTTTCTTGCTTTTGCTGAATCGATAAACTCATGTAGTACATAGCCCCAACATCCATACAAGAAATGGCAGTGACCAGCAGAAGCATTTTTGAGTTAATGCGCATTTAAATGCAAATTTAAGATGGCTGCTAAGCAGCCATATTGGATATCAGAGTGCAGCCAAAATCGATAGGCTTGTGTCGTTACCCGAACCAAATATCCACACCAAAAATGGTGATGACTTGCTGTGACATTGTATGTAAAGGCAATACCCCACAACCCTAGTTTAGCTGAGGGGTAAAAATCTTTACTGTGAGTGGACAGGATTTTATCACGGAGACACGATACCTGGATAGAAGATCAAAATTCTCCAGAAGGTTGACATCCTGTCTCTCGAGGGCCTCAAAGAGCTGGGGCGACATGATGTTTTCTTGCAAGATTGTGTTGGTTTGGAGGTCTATAAGATTGCCTGTCTTCTTGTCAATGTTGAATCCAAGGAAAGTGATGGAATGGTGGTCAGGATTGAAGAAGATGTAGGGATGTGGGCTGGAAGAGTTTGTAAATAAATGGTAATTACACCCCAAACCCTCGTCAAACAGTGCCGTCTATTGATGATTGTTTTTGCGCCAATCATGCCAGTGTTTAGTGTGTCTATAGAGGCTATGCACGTGACGTCATCAGCGAGGTGACGGCATGTTGGATGGAACGTTGTGACATGCTGACGCAGTGCATCTGACCACGTGCTCCGTCCATTTTCCATCCAACACGTGGTGTCATACCCATTGATGACGTCATTTGATGATGTCAGTGCATAGCCTCTATACCTACGGCCAACTGAACACCGGGGACGAGTGTACATAGGAAGTGTGCAGAATTAGCTATGTCGTACAAACTGGACTGCAAGTTCAATTTAACTCCTACCTTGTTTCCCATGTTCTTCGCAGAACAATCGGCAACTCATCACCATCATGTTGATCAACTTCCATATCACCATCTTGCGCTTGTAGCAGCTGTGGTGTTTCTTCAGACACCGTCACCGATCTTGTCGCAAAATCTTTCGACATCTGGATCATGAACCTAACCACAAACTCAGTAAAACCGGGCAGATCCTCTTTCAAAATGTCATGGCAGAAGATTGAATGTTCACAGTCCTCGAGCTGGATGTTCAGGAACGAGATGAAGTGACGTAGCTCGGCCCACGAGGGGTTCTCCACTCCACAGTATCTGAAAAGATGAGAAAATTACACTTTGCAGGCCTTGTCTTCTGAGGCAACTGAAAAACTGCTCGCCTGAGAATAATAGAAGATTCCATTGTTCTCAGGCGAGCAGTTTTTCACTCGTCTCAAAACACAAGGCCTGGCTTTGAAAAGGTTCAAACACCAGCATCATCAGAAACAGCACAGGGTTTTTGAGTGGGATACATATACTGCGCCATATCAGAAGTTAATCACCAAAGGAGTTGGTTCAATTTGTGTAATCGTAATTAATAAGCCAAGGAGTAAGTCGAACCTATCATAATTATTAATTACCTGAGGAGTATGTCCAGCCAAAAGAAAATGGCGGTGGTTCCTGTCCTCGGGCTTCCAACTCCTTCAAATATCGGTAGGGCCTCTGGAACTCCTTGCTTGTGCAGATGTCGTTATAAAGTTGAGGGTCATCACGTTTGTAATCTAAACGGAACGAAAAAATTTATCAATCTCACAATTTATCAATGTGCCAATGCGATTTTTTATAAAACTAAGATAGACTGCACTTGATCCAGGCACAAGTAGACTTGAGTTGTGATGCCAGAGCTAACAAGAATGGTCTTGTGCCTACTCCAGGAAGCACCATGAACCGAATACCCTACTTGTCGTTTACTGTTTTACCCACAAGGCCATAGTCAGTTCCTTACCTTCAGGTTTGTACGGGGTTCTCAGTATCCTCAAAGTTTCCTTCGGAGGTCGACAAGTCATACTTGGGAGGATGTTCAGCATCCGATGAACATACTGGACTTTCTCGGTTTGCTGAAAATGACACAAGGCAATGGAATGAAAAGAAAGAATGGCAACAGAAAACGGGAGTTGTAAACCCAAGAACTGGCTCCCTTTCACAACTGCAAAAATAGCTGCACTGTCGGGATTAGTAGCCCTCAACCCCCATCATTCAGTTGAGGATATGCGATGTGCTTCAGAATAGGGAAGGCTGTAACTGGCATGGTCACCTGGGTGTCGCTTAGGAACTACAGTGGAACCCCGGTCGACGACCACCCCTATAACGCGACCACCCCGGAAAGACGACCAGTTTTCAATTGTCCCAATTGTTTTTCTCTTTATTTCCCTTTGGAAAGTTTCATTAACGCGACCACCCCGCTATCCAGACCGCGACCACAGCTTTGGCTGTCCCAAGTGGCAATTAGCACCTCGGTAACACGACCACCCGCAACCTAATTAGTGGTCTGATTGTCAAACAAAGGCGAGTCAGCAGTGTGTGTGTGTACCAAACAGGACCAATTAACACATGGCATAAGCCATGTGCATGACGGTTGGGGTCAGCGATCATAAAAGGCAGGCCTAAGCATGAGACGGGCGCAATATTTACACGGAATTCACCATTTCCACACCTGCCAGTCGTCCATCCTAGTCGTCACAGTGTCAGTGGGCTATCTGCTTACTAGTATCAGGCCAGGCTGGAGATGGTCTAGTCTGGTTTATTAAACGAAACATGGATAAAAAAGAAAATATGACACTCAGTTTACTTCGGTCTGGATCGGCACTCATCGGGCCGATTTCGGTAAGGCGACCACCCCGCTAACGCGACCACTTTGGGTCTGTCCCGTGGGTGGTCGTGTTACCGGGGTTCCACTGTACTTACATCAATTCTCTGAACTTCGCGTTTCAGCAGGGGCAGGTTCTCAATCAAGTATAAGTCGGCAGACGACCGCCTCCAGCAGCGGCCATTCGCATCCTTGATACATCGCAGTACCAGTAGGTTGAACAGGACGTGGTCCACGCCGTCTATTACCTGAAAAATATTTTAACATTCTCTAGAATTCAAAAGTAAGACACTCTATGCAGACACCTCTCAGAACAAGTTCTAGAACTAGCCTGTTTACTCATCAGGCAGACGGCATTGACAGTTGAGAAAGCTGGCCAAGCTGGTACTTATTCCCAGAGGTGCAGACATGTAGTTCCCAATGACCTGCCAAGAGAGAGGCACCTCCTCCTGGCAGAGGCTTTAGGAACCAATATTGCACTTCAACCTCGATCCGGGAAATTTTTGCCCTTACTCCTGGTAGTGAGGTTGAAAATAACATTGCTCCTAGGAACTACGGTACATCTGGAAGCGAGATATACCGCAGTTGCTGTTCGAAACCCAATAGGGCAATGTGATCACTGCGAGATATGAAATTGGTGAACTGTTTACGACCTTTACGACTCATATACAAGAATGAATTCATGTACGTACATCATGTCCAATGTCGATGTGGAACAACCTCACAACATTCCTGCCTTCAGCAAGGGTCCGTTGGATTAATTTATCAACAAGTTCGGACTCTGTGATGTATCGCTCGTGAAGTGGGATACGGACGGTGACGCCGTTTTTTAATTTGCGACTCATCATCTCTGCGACGAGTGTCTTTCCCACACCTGCTGTTGAGGACTTCACCAGACGAACAGAACACCTACAGGAGTAAGAAATCAGCTGTTGACACCAAGCGTGCGCTGGAATCTTCTTGCCAGTAAGGCTCACCCAACACCCAATGTCAACTCAAACAGTACCAAAACTGACATCGCCTAGTCTGTGGTGGCTGGCGAGAAGGTTGGTGGTGATCAGATTACTTGCGTTATCGCTTGGTGAGGTGCTGGCTACGTAAAAGAGAGTAAATTTCTTCAGAGAACCAACTGCACAAGATTTGAAATGGGGCAGGGTTTCCGCCAGGATTTTTTTCCAGGGTACGGCCTGGGGGGGGGGGAAATTTCAAATTTTGTTTGAAAAAAATTTTTTTTTGAAATTTTTTTTTCTATTCATAATGGCCTCCAGAGTCATTTTTTACACTCCAAAATGTAAAATTAGTCTTCCTTCTGCATGAAAGTTGCATTTGAAATGTAACAAATTTAAGAAAAACATTACTGAAGTGATTTTTTCAGGGTACTCTATCGTACCCTCAAATTACTTTAGGGTACTATATTTGTACCCAAAGTACCCTCTGGCGGGGACCCTGATGGGGGATACACATGTGATTATATACACTCCTGTTATTGATCAAATGTTCTAGTGGAAAACTTGCTTTTTCACTAATAAACCTACTTCTCATAATCCAGACTAGGCGCAGACTGTTCACCAGGGAAATCTCTACTGAACTGCTCCGTCAGGTATCCAACAATCTCACGTGCAGGACGGATGATGGCGTTACGTCTATCACGGTCGAGGGCAGTCACCATGCGCGATTTGTCCTCACGCTCTGACGAGCAGATAATGACCAAGTTGTACTCCTTCTTGCCCTTGATGTGTTTCTCGAGCGATTTCTCCACGCTGTCGCTGACATCGTAATCAAGACGATCGGCATTCACCAGAGAGAATATCTTCCCCTGTTTCATCTGGTCACATGTCGCACGCTGCCACAGTAGCTCCACCTCTTCGGCAGTTGTAGTCTTTGTGCAGAGCAGGACTTCTTCATCAGTTGGTAGGGGGCGTTGTGGGTCATTCATGTAGAGGCTCAGAACAGCATTGTAGATATTGGCTTCAGGGCAGACGATCAAGTTCGGTTGTCCACTCTTCAGGAATGGCGGGAGGGTTCGAACAATCTTCCTTTCCTCTGAAAGATTACCAAGAACATGAACAAAGAAGGAAATCACCATGACGATGACCTAATTTTGGCAAGATGGCTGCTAGCAAAACTCATCTGTTCATCACTTCCACAACATACAACATCGTTCTGTTGCGTTGCGCATTCTGCCCCCAGCTTTGTGTCGTCGGCAATACATTTTGCCCCCCGGCTTTGCGTCATGGCAACATCAGCAATGGCGGACATTGTCGGAGTTACGTCGTGGAAATGATGAATAGGCCTACGAGGAAATCTGAACCAAGATGACAAACCTCTGTCTGAGAGTCGATCAAGAATCAACCCAAGATGTTCAACGCTGCGATAATCCTTCACGCTCATCGAGACCGTCCCGAGAAATCTTTCCCACAGATCCTTCAGCTGATCGCACAGATTTCTGAAATTTAACAAATGAATGACGTAGCCTACATGTATTACTTAAAGGGACCCTATAGCAGCATGCTATTAGGATCATACCAATGAGGTCACTTCATCATAGGTGGCACTAGCAACTGAAAACCTACAGATTTTGACTCATCTTAATGTTTGGGGTACATGTATTTTACTTGCAATACACAGATTCTCAAGCCAAATCATCGGTGTAATGAGCACATCAAAATGCCCCGAGGAAGCTGCCTGTAGGGTCTCTTTAATGTCATCTACAGTAGAAAATCCAGTAAGCAAAGTTAAAACTTTGCAAATTTCAAGGGATTTGTTTGCCCATTTTCAGATATATGTCAGCTACCTACGTAAGCAATGTATTCTGTTTGTGAAACAGAGAAACAGATATTCTAAAGTTAATAATACCTTTCATTCTTGTCCAACTGTTGAAGCAATTCAGATCTCACATTTCTCATTGATGTACCAGGCTGCAGATGCTCGAGGTCATGAAACCGGGCCGCGTCATCAACCTCCATGTTTCTGTCACCATCATCATCATCACTGTCCGAGCCTTCAATTGCATCTCCATTTTCAAAGCACCACACCATGCCTAGAATACAACCGATTAGAATTGTACCAAATGCAAAAATCTAGGATAGGTGCAGGCTAATTAGGCATGCCCTATTAAAGTGGGATGCCACTGTTGCCCTTTTTAGCCCAACGGCACCACACCCCTAATTTTTCAGAGGACCCAGTCCCCCACACCCTAAATCCCATAGCACCTAAGTAACTGGCTTAAGATTGGCAGCTGACTGGAGTTATAAGAGCTATTTAACTGACAAGCTCCTCAAATTCTGTTAGCAGAAACTTCACAAATGAAAAGCCCCTTTTCTATATTGGTGTGCCCTTTTCACAAGTTGCACCATGTCCATCTGAAATACTTGGATCACTATTGAGAAAGTGACAATTTTCTGCACCAAATATATTAATCCCCAAAGGGTTAACTCACATTCATCTTTATCGAGGCCTCTTTCCTTGATCGCCAGACAGGCAAGTTTCTCACTGAAACCAGCTCCCATTAGCTCTTCTTTCAACTCCTCAAAGTTGGTCGCGGACTCGGCTGGCATCTCTTCCTCAACCTCGTCTTCCACCGCCACCTTCTGTGGCGAACCCCTCTCCTGCTTCTCAAGAAACTCATGTGCGTCCTTGACAGCCGCAATCAGGTTTTCACGTCTGCAATTATTCCTTACGTTCTGTAGCATGGCGTAAGTCAATTTGTCGATATCTTCACTCGTGACCTTTGCAAATTCTTTGCGGAGAATGACGATCTGAGCCGTTGTGAAGTGGTTGAGCTGAGGGTACTTCGCTCGCTGTTGTACAAGATAATCCTGCCAATCCCCCAAACAGTTCTCCATAAAGTTTGCAAGGCGGTGGATTTGTTTCTGTAATTCTTCATTCCTCTCCATCAGAAACTCATTCTCCAACTGGAAGTCCACTCTGACATTGTTCTTCTTATCCAGGCTGCAGTATAGGATCGATACCCAGTCTTGGAATAAGACATTCCCCGCTGAGCATATCTTGATGAAGGCTTTGGCAAGTCTGGTCACGCCCTCAAAGATCTGATGGACAGAAAAAAACATGCCATATCAACCAATATAGAGGCTTTGCAATGACGTCATCCTGGCGGCCATTCTGGGGACACAGGACGCAGAGATGTGAGCCGACCGTGACGTGACTTTCGTGAAGTGCGCCATTGGGGCATGCACGGCTCATTTCGCTGCGCCTCTGCAACATGTGTCCTCCAGCATGGCGGCTTGTGACGTCATTTGCAAAGCCTATATTCATCAAGAAACCTATTTTGCCCTCCAGCAAGTTTGTTGAAAACTCTTCAGGGAACAAATGCAAAAATAATTATTACACGACTTCAGGTGCCAGTGTTTCCCGCAGAGGGTACAAAGGGTACATGTACTATGCTGGGACCCTCAAAGGAACAGAAAAGGGCCATTTTCTTTAACTTCATGGTATGGGGGTTTTGCTGATTTTGAAGAAATTTGTACCCTCACAAAAATTTCCGGCAGAGACCCTGGGTGCTAAAGGGTTAATACAATGACACAATAATGCCGAGCCCTACCTCAGTGAACCTGTCAATCTCCGAGTGACGATCACTGTCTTCCTTGTTCCCTTTCTTAGCAGACGACATCAGCATCAGTTTACTCTGCAGTTCATTGAGTTGATCAAAATTATACTTTCTTGCAGAATCTTTATCCTGACCAGGCACGTTCAGCTGGATAACATCTCGTACGTCCTGAAATCGCCAACAAGGTCAAAAACTGGGTGTTGTATGAAGCACACGAAAGAGCCTGTAATGGGGACGCTAGCTCACTGCCTCAATAGGTGTCACTAGTGGTTAAAACTATTGAAATGAAACTGACATCCCGGTCCTGATCAATTTCCCACACAAAAGGCATCCATTGTGTAGGACCGGGTTTCGGTGTGCCGCCCTCTATCGTAGCCAGGATCCCCATTGTGATTATAATTTGAAAATGTGAGTTTTTCCGTACCTGATGACCTCTGTTGAGGTTGCCAACTTTGTAGATGCCTCGAGCGTTGATAGCAGTTACCTCACTGAGGGAGGAGACCTCAATAGAACCGTGGGAATCTTTCACAAACTGCAGCCAGGGTAAATTTCTGTTGATGTCTCCCTTAAAAAGTAGAAACACGGCAAATATAATCATCAACTAAAATAACGTTTTTAGCAGATTGTGTGGCCTTTATTGCAGGGACATTTGCTGTATAGTTTCGTATAAGGTATTTGTATCATTCCGTCAGGGCCGAAGCCAAAGCATTATTGGCCCTGGTAAGTATGGAAGAGGCCATCTGAAGCTGCTCATGTTCCTCTCTTGGATGGGGGCGTTCCCTTGCTTTGCAAAGGCACAAGGTAATGAACAAGGCACCATGTCTTACTGGCCCATGCAATGGACATGAAGAGCCAGGGATGATATCCCATATGGCCTCAATGGGGTGGATTCCAACCCGGGACATGCCGCTTGCTAATAAATAGATAACCACTTGACGAGAGGAAAGAACTCTTACATACCAGTTTCTCAGTCAATTTGGGATCAGATTCCAACGCCCGCCACACCATCTTACAGTGTTCCAGGAAAACCTCGGCTGATGCATTTTCCTTGAGGTCACAGATGATGGGAGCATAGCCAGTGACGACAGCGTGAAGCATTGATACTCGGTCCATGTCCATATCACCCTCGCCAGCACTGGTGCTCGCCAAATCAACAAACACTTTCAGTTCCTTCGTACCTGAAATAAAAAAGAAAATACACCAATATAAGCATAGCCAGGGGGTCAGGGGTCAAAACGGCCCCCTTTTCAGGAGAACCTTTGAATTGGACCATAAAAATCCTTTGAGCAGAAAACATCTTTAATTGACCATGAAAACCTGTTACACTGGCATTTTTTGAAACAACGACCTCCTCCTTCATGAAATCCTAGCAATGCCCATGACCAGTATGTCTGCACTCCTGTGCACTAAAACAATTTCAAGGAAGGTTAGCTCTGAAAGTCCTTTGTGTAAATTCGACATGCAGTTTGGCACTAAAACACTGGTTTAGTCCCATTGCGTCCTTTTCCAATTTGACCCTACAGCTAGGCCTAGCCCTGAACCCACGCCAAGCCTTTGGAGGCTGAAGTGGGAAGACACCTAGAACACCAGCCAGATAAGCTCACCTCCGATGTCCCGTAACCACTTCACTAGCTTCTTGCATTTGGCCACAGCATTCAGACATTCCACTTCCTCTGGTTTTATGCCTCTCAGTATCTCCCCAGTCTTGAGCAGGTTTGCATCCATCTTGCGCAATAACTGGTCCTTGTGCTCAGTCTGAGGAAAGATATCAAATGAGTGAGCCAATGAATGATACCAACATTGGGTCAAGTTAAAACCACTTCACTCAACAATACCCGTTATGGATATTCACTGCTGCAGGCTTTCAAATGGAGAAAGCCAGGCTGAGTTCATGGAAATTAGCAAGACTACATGTCGACAAAGTTTTGAAGGATGGGTCTGTTCATTATCAGTCTGGGTATTCACTACTGCAGCCATCAAATGAGAAAGCCAGGCAAAAAGTGTTTCTAGAAATCAGCAAGATGATGTCCACAAAGTTTAACAGAATGGGTCAGTTTGTAAATGTGAGGTGGTCTAGGAAATGAAATGGTCCATGGACCATGTGCTCACCGGGTTGGACATAATAGTCCAATGACAGAGGGAGGTACATATCAGTTATGAGCAATCTCGGTCAAGTCATTCCCAGGTAGGACTTTGATGATTTTTGGGTTATGCCACCTGGCGGCCCTACTTAATGTCCGATCTGGCCAGAACTTCACATGCACATAAAGGTCATCTGCAGGGGACAACATAGCACATAGGAGCGCTTTGGGTCAAGTCGTTCCTGAGTTACAGCACTTTGATGATTTTCGGGTCACGCCATCTGACGGCCATATTGGACGTCCGATCGGGCCGAAACTTCACATGGACATAAAGGTCATCTGCAGGGGGCCACATAGCACATTGGAGCGCTTTGGGTTAAGGCGTTCCTGAGTTACAGCACTTTCATGATTTTTGGGTTATGCCACCTGGTGGCCGGCCATGTTTGAAGTCAAATCAGGCCGAAATTTGACATGCATGTAAAGGTCATCTAGATGGAGGTAAATACCAAGTTTGAGCACTCTGTGTCAAGCCGTTCCCGAGTAATAGCACTTACTTGATTTTCAGGTTACGCCACCTGGCAGCCACACCGGATGTCCAATCGGGCCGAAACTTGGTATTTTTTAAGGTACCCTTCCAATACATGTTTATGCAAAATATGAAGTCGCTCGGTGAAATAATGACAAACTGTGGCAGGTTCGTCACTTTTTGTCGAACTTTGACCTCTGTGACCTTGAAAAGTACGTCAAATCAAAAACCCGTTACAAATGTCATGTATCCTCATTAGATACACCTATGATAAAAATTTGGAGATGATCCAGTCATTAGTTCAGGAGTTATTGCACTTTTTGTGTTTTTGGTTTTGGCCAACTGGTGGCCAAGCCAACAATCAAATCGGACCGAAACTTGGTGTCATGGGTCATCTGACCTAGGGCTATGTATGTACCAAGTTTCAGATCAATAGCCCCAGCGGTTACGAAACGTGCCCTGCTAACGGAACACGACGACGACGACGACGGACGACGGACGCTTCACCATCGTAATAGCTCACCCCGGTGAGCTAAAAACCCGCTGGATGTCACGTTTGAGGAAAGTGTTAATGGCCTTGGTGAACCCGCACATTTCAACAGCTGACATGTACTACATAACAACAGGTAAACAGTAGTAGATCAATGCATAGGCAATCTGACAGCCCTTGCTGATCATTCAGCGACATCTGACGGGTTTTCCTAGACCACCTCACAAATGTACATGTAATCAGTCAGACTTGTCATGGTCCAGTCGATACTGAAGTCAATAGTGGCACGATTTTATGCAAAATTGTTAATGCTTTTTTGTTCACTGGATGTGAAGGCAAGAGAATGGAGTAGGCCTTCTGTAGTGATCCGGAGAACCTGCTCAAAATGGAATCATGAAAGGAAAAACTATTTACCACATTTGCCAAGGTTTGAACTCGGGAGAAATCGCCCTTCAGTTCCATTTCTTCCTTCACCCTGAGGATCGACCCCGCTCCCTTCGTGTACGTCTCCAACTTGTAGTAGAGATCTATCTGCTTCATTATCTCCTCCACGTTCAACGGTGTTTCATTCAAGAAGTTCCGCATGCATTCCAATTCAATCCTGATGTCTTCCATCTTCCGCTTAAAGCACCCAAAGTACTCATCGACCTCCCTCAGCGTGATATTTCCGACATGCAACCTCGATGCCACCTCTGACCATTTCGTCCAAGATGGCTGCCAGATACGTCTGACCGCTTCATCCAAATCAAGTGGCATGTCATCTTGTTCATTCCTGCCGTTCGCAATCCAAAGATTGTTCAGAATGATGCTTGACAAAGCCTTGACTTTGTCTAGTATACCAAGAACAGCCTTTGGCATTCCAAACAATCTGATGTTTGGCACTTTCCCACCCTCGTATGGTTCCTTTGCTGGTTCCACGACCTCATACATCTGTTTTTCGTTGATGTCATGGGTGAGTGAATCATGGAGTGTTTCAATATGGACATCTGTAACCAAAACAAGCCGTAAGACTAATTATTCATCAGGTGCTGATGGCCATGAAAGACTAGTTTCAGGTGCCTACAGTAGAGTGAGGTTTTTTTTTCGTGCTCAAGAACATAAATGTTGTTCTCCATACAGGAGATGTCTTTGAAATGAGAATATGTGACCCGGCACAACAAAATGAGTCGGAATGCGCACAGAAGACTGAAACCAGACAACAATTACAGAAATTGACAAAGTCAAATTTCACAACGCGCAGACAATCTTGACATCAACAAACCGTTAGTGTCGCATTGGACATGTTGGGTCTTCTTCTGTGTGCATTCCAACTCATTTTGTTGTGCCGGGCCACATACATGTATAGTCGTTGACGTTTTGTATTCTTTATGCTATCTGACTTCACTTTTCTCGTAGAATGATTCTCTATCCATTCATACCAGTGGTTTGGGACTGAGGAGGGGAATATGCTTGTGCGGTCATTCTGCACCACCTGTATTATCAGCTTTCCAAGACCTTCAGAATATTCATCATCATTTTTTTTAGGAAAGAAGATCATGCAAATTCAAATGGAGAACAGAACAAGAAAACAAATGACTTGCCACAAGGAAGATCTCTGCAATGATTCATCAACAGGAGCAGCCTGTCTCGAGTTTGTCTGAAGTAATCCAATTCAAACTGGCGAAGCTGGAAGAACTGTCTGAAAAACCTGCCAATGGACTCCCGCTTTGCTTTCTTTTGTTCAGGAGACAATTTGGAGTGGTCCACTCTGGTTAACTCAAGGCTGCAGAGTGAAGTGAATGCTTCTTGGTGCTGCAGCAGGAATTCAAATTGGGAGACAGAGAGCTCATGTTTCATCAGTTTATCTTTCTTGTCTGAGAGAATGGATAGTGCAACGGTGATGCAGTGAATACAGTCGACTTCGAAAAGTATTTCTCTCTTCTCTGAAAGGAAAGGTAACAATAACATCAGGCTTTTTTGGCACTTTTTACTCTAAGACTCTTCAAGACTTTATATCATCATTGACATTATTATTGCTGGTAAGGTTTTTCTGAATGAATCACGGGGGCCTACGGAATGGAAGGCAAGTGGTCTAACTAGAAATTGACTTACCAGTCAATTTGAAGACCGCCCTTGGAAACTGGTGCAAAGAATTGCAAAGATGGAGGGTTAATGGACGAGGTTTAATAGACAGCAGGATCAGGAAGTTAATGAGCAACTGGTCATTAAGTTGGTCACTAGGTCATCGAAGTAGGTCAGTTCGAACCTACACTTCATTAGCTTCAGTTCGATACCAAAGATGACTACCTTGGCTCAACTGGTCTTTAAGTAGGTCACTAGGCCATGGAAATAGGTCAGTTCAAACGTACACTTCGTAAGCTTTACTTTGGTACCAAACATGACTACCTTAGCACAACTGGTCATTTAGTAGGTCAGGAGGTCATGGAAGTAGGTCAGTTTGAACCTACACTCTATTAAATTTAGTTTGATACCGAACATGACTACCTTAGCTCTAATGGTGTTTAAGTAAGTCAGTAGGTCACGAAAGTGGATCATATAGAATCTAGTCTTCATAAGCTTCAGTTTGATACCAAACACGACTACCTTAGCTCTAGCGGTCTATTAGTAGGTCAGTATGTCATGAAAGTGGTTCAGATAGAATCCAGTCTTCATAAGCTTTAGTTTGATACCAAACACGATAACCTTAGCTCTAGCCGTCTTTAAGTAGGTCAGTAGGTCATGAAAGGGATGACCTACTGACCTACTGTCAGATGCCCTCACAATAGGCTTTCATACGTTTCGCGTGGCAAGCCTAAAAAGTCAGATCAACACATTTTCCGCACTCTTTGGGTCGCACATAAAGCGGTTCTATCGTTAGAACGGTCTTAGGCCGGTGTAGTACTGTGGTTGACTATACATGTGCTTGGAACCGGCCTAAGACGGTTCTAACGATAGAACTGCTTTATGAATACGACGACCTTTTCAGAATAAGGAAATGAATTGGTGATTTAATAAAGCGGAATATTATATGGGTGGCAAAGGGTTAATCAGTACATGATGAAAAATAAGTACGAGAGCTAAAAATAACTCTTGCCAAGAGCCAATAGCTCTCCTAAAATAACTCCCATAGTGGAAGCGAGGGGAGTCAACCCTAAATTCAACATAGGCCGAGGCCCTGTGTGCCAAGTTTGCAGTATGCAGGAGGGCAATAAACAGCTCAGCTCTCCTCACTTCACTTTATTGCCCAAACCAATCATAGTCCTAGCTCTGTCATTCTTAGAAGGCCAGAAAGCGCCTCAAAAAATACTGATTTAGAAATAAATAAATAGGCCTACAGACACATTCATGACATTGTTTATAAAGTCAGATTTCCTGGTATTTCCAACCAACCTTTGCCACGTGAATGTGGTTAGAAATGTTGTGTGCACGCCACCCTGAACAGCCGACAGTTTCAAGTTCACTACCTACCATCAACACTAGCCACAAGGTGGTACCAGAAACTGTCAGTGTGCTGGAATAGTGCCAGGCAAGTGAGACGCAGCCATTCCAAAATGTAAACAAAGTACACGTGTCCACCGTCTAAAAGTTGATGACACCACCCCATCCCCACACAAGACGGAACAGCCATCACGGCCATAGTTGACGTCACAGAGGCTAAGACTGTACAGTGTATTGATCCGCGAAAATAATGCTGACAAAGAATGCGTAAATATCGTGATAGTCGAGAGATAGTAATCAAACCAAGACAAATAGTGAAAAGACACACTCTGAGAAGATAATTCTGCATGAAATGCGGGTGATTTTTGAGGCCAGTAGGTTAGGACTATATCGTGAGTGTATGTCGTATTCAAGTCATCTCCATTACAAATTTTGGCGTAGTTAGGTCGTCAAGGAAAATGTGACAAGTTGACCATGTTGACGG
>NMRB01002683.1:47551-60394 GCA_002633025.1 Notospermus geniculatus
GCCAGAAGCCGAATTTCTTACATGAGGAGAAATTCAGAGTCGGACCGCCTGTGACGTCAGCAGCTTCGCTATCTGGCCGCTGCGCGGCGTTCCGGGTCCTTTGCGTCAAGTCATTAGTTCAGGAATTATTGCACTTTTTGTGGTTTTGGTTTTGGCCACCCGGAGGCCAAGCCAAGAATCGAATCGGACCGGAACTTGGTGTCATAGGTCATCTGACCTAGGGGTATATATGTACCAAGTTTCAGATCAATAGCCCCAGCGGTTACAAAACGTGCCCTGCTAACGGACGACGGACGACGACGAAGACGGACGACGGACGCTGCACCATTCATTGTAAGAGCTCACGGGTGAGCTAAAAATGAAATGGCCAGGGCCATTGTGCTCACCTCTGTGACAAAAGTCTCCATGGTTAAGTGAAACTATGGCCCGTATGCACAGACGTTCCTCCACTCACACTTGAGTGTGAGGTCGACCTTAATCTTTTGTATTCTACCCTGCAAACAATAGGTAAAGGTCCACCTCACACTCAAGTGTGAGTGGAGGAACGTCTGTGCATACGGGCCTATGACTCTCATGGTGAATGTTGAAGGATCAGTACCGGTACAGATAAGATAAAGCTGAACACACCAAGAAGTATTTTTATGATCTGATCAGTATTATCAGTCAATGACATAAACTCTGGGTTTCCTCAGCTCTTCAGTTATGTTTAGTCATGTGACTATATAACTTGGAATTTTTTTAGTCATTTCCAAGTCATCTTAGTCAAAAAAAGTCTTCAAATTTTTAATGTGAACGTGTAGCAGCATTTTGTGAAGAAATGAAGAAATAAATATCAAACGATTGGCAGATCACCGGTGAAGTTTGTAGTGGTTTTCATCCAAGTAAACAAATTGAGTGAATGCATTGAGAATTAGCTTCTGCCATCCTCAACCATCAAGGGTTAATTCGTCCCACCACGTACACAAAGGCGAAGTGGGTGACTAGGCCTTGCAGAGGAATGCGCAGCTTACCATTCTGAAGCAAGCATGGTCGGCAGCGGGGTTTTAGCGCCAAAAGCTGATAGGTCTTGCAGGATCATTGATTCTGAGAATGTTTGGTTGTGTGAGGAAAGATTTGTTCACCATGTGGGAGTACAGGCCTACTTGCCACATTTCTTTCAGTTAGTGTTCATGACTGAGGCTGTAAACATCGACATTGCCGAGAGTGGGATGTAAAACTTTCGTATCCTCAATGCCTCTCTCATATCGGCTGAAATCTGTCTGCCCACAGTACATCTCTATTTGGTCTGTGTGTGAAAGCTGGAAAATTATGGAATAGTCATTGATGTTAGACCATTCACTATGATTATGAATGAAATGGCCAGAAAAATGTTGTGGTGATCCAGCCGTCATTTCAGAAGAAATAGCACTTCAGTAATAGGTCTTCAGTTTTGGCATCCTGGCGGCCATACCAAGATATACATGTATCTACCAGATTGAAATTTGGTCTCTGAGATCTCTGACCTCGGGCAATATATGCACCAAGTTTCACATCAACAGCCCCAGTAGTTACGAAAAGTGCCCTGCTATGGACAGCGGACAATGACGACGGACGCCATGGTATTATAAGAACCCACCTCCAAGAAGGTGAATTAACAACCGAGGAAATGAAAAGTATGCTACGTACTTTTGAAATCCTGATTTCAAGGTCTCCCAGTAAAGCTGTTCTCCAAATCATCTTGAGGTGGTCTGAGGCGAATTCAATTCCAAGCAGATCACTCCAAATCTGTAATGAATGTGACACTCATTGGAAGATGAAAAGAGGTTACCCCACAACATTTGGCCCCAAAACAGAACTCTTTCTATGAAAAAAGATGGTAATTAGACATGCATTATTTTTCGTATGTGACCGGGTCTGTGAAAACCCGGCCAAAGTCGCTGGGGAGTGACATAGGCCTTGATCATACCTGATCTTTGTTGCACAATTGATAAGGCTTTATTTGCCACTAACAGACTGTTATCTAGGGTAACATAACCTGTTTATCTTGTGGTGTTAGTTCAGCAACTTTGGCCAGATTTTGCCAAATTTTATTGTACTAACCTGTGGTTCTGAAGAATCAGCAAATCCACCAATGTAGTTGGTAATTCGAGATTCAAGAGTCTCATGAAGCCATTGGATAGTGCAGCATTCCATGTGTTCAAAGTATTCCCACACGACCTTTCTTTGCATGTGCATGTATTGCTCTTGGTCCTTTGATATCCACTTAGTCATGTCGTGATGGGCATCAAGAACAGTGATCATGAGCTGGATGGCAATGGGGACCATCAACCTCCCCTTACCATAGGCATGCCAGGTTCCTCTGGGGCTTGTAATCCGGATGAGAAGTTGGAGCAGATCCGAAGCAAGTTTTTCATTCACCTGTACTTCTTTCAAAGCAAATTCCTTTTTTGCTCACTGAAAAGAAATGCAGAAAAAAAATCACTGATCCTGTTCTAGTTCAACCACGATTTCTACAGTCCCTCTGAGCAGTTGCTGTTAACCTTTGGAATAGTGGCAAAAGCTGCATTCGTACCTTGTCATTTCAGATGCTGAGTAGGTCTTCTTTGCGTGTGCAGATATCAAGTGCAGACACTCTATCATGTGACGGACCTGAAAAGCAGAAAGGACTTTAAATTTACGAAGTGGCTATTTATCAAGCCCGGCTTGCTATACAGTACGCAAAATTGGGCTTAAACGTCGAGCTGCCCATATTTCCGGAACCAGGTGATAAATACTCTACCACTGTCTGCAGTGTCTTGATTGGCACATTGCAAAGATGTGGGGCCTACACCCCTGAGGTCGAGGGTTCGATTCCCGTAGTCATGATAAGTTTTCCTTTTTTTTTCTTTTTCTTGTTATCCTTTTCTTAGAAAATTATGTTGACTTGTCCAAATTTCTACACAGAACAACTGGTTAATTATTTTTTTCTTAGTGGTGACACTGATAAAATCGAATCGTCGCATCATCCTGCTGGGCACACCCTGGCATTTTTTTGCCTGGTGTCCGGACTCACCGGCAGATTCTGACACACCCCAGCGGATTAATCTTGAGACTGACGAAAACCGAGAGTCTGAAGCTAGGCATGCGACCACAGTGTCTAAGATTTGGGTCATCACACAGAAACAAGGGTTGAAATGAAATGGCCAGGACCATTGTGCTCACCTCTGTGACAGAGTATGAAGTGTGAGTAGGCTGGTGATACACTGAATGGTGAAGGATTAGTGCCAGAAACATCGTAACACTTACTACCGATGAGATATGGTGAAAGTCGATTTTTCAAGATGGCTGCCTGGCAGCCATGTTGAAGTCCAATCGAACCGAAATTTGGCATATAAGTAGACGGTACCAAGGCACATATTTAGGCACGGTTAAAGCATCCTAGCTCCCACTATTTATGAGGTGTGGGTCGAAGTCCATTTTTCAAGATGGCTCCCTGGCGGCCATATTTGACGTCGAATCTGACTGAAAATTTACCATATATTTATATGGTACCTAGATACATATTTTGACAACGTTAAAACATCCTACCTACTCCTACCTATTTATAAAATGTGGGTCAAAGTCCATTTTTCAAGATGGCTTCCTGGTGGCCATATTTGATGTCCGATCGGGTTGAAATTTGGTGCATTCGTGTAGGGTGCCTAGATATATCTTCACACCAAATCACAACACTCTATGTCAAATAGCAATGAAATGTGCCACCAAAAAGTGAGTTTTGAACTTTGACCTCTGTGACCTTGAAAAGTAGGTCAAATCAAAAACCCGGGATTTATGTGATGAAGTCTCATCAGAGGAACCCACCATAACCCTACAGGCCTGAGTGTACAAGCAGCAGCGCTAAGTTTCGGTCCAGAGATAGTTTTTACCATAGGGTACCTGTACACCAAATTTCAAGTTTATAACCCAAGCGGTTTAGAAACGTGCCACCCCTGTTAACGACGACGGACGAAGACGACGACGGACGACACACCATGGGAGAAGCTCACCTCACAGAGGTGAGCTAAAAAGGATGAAATGGCCAGGGCCATTGTGCTCACCTCTGTGACAGAGTATGAAGTGTGAGTAGCCTGGTGATACACTGAATGGTGAAGGATTAGTGCGGAAACATCGTAACATTTACTACCGATGAGATATGGCCAAAGTCAATTTTTCAAGATTGCCGCCTGGCAGCCATGTTGAAGTCCAATCGAACCGAAATTTGGCATATAAGTAGACGGTACCAAGACACATATTTAGGCACGGTTAAAGCATCATAGCTACCACTATTTATGAGGTGTGGGTCGAAGTCCATTTTTCAAGATGGCTCCCTGGCGGCCATATTTGACGTCGAATCTGCCTGAAATTTACCATATATTTATATGGTACCTAGATACATATTTTGACAACGTTAAAACATCCTACCTACTCCTATTTATGAAATGTGGGTCAAAGTCCATTTTTCAAGATGGCTTCCTGGCGGCCATATTTGAAGTCCGATCGGGTTGAAATTTGGTGCATTCATGCAGGGTGCCTAGATATATCTTCACACCAAATCACAACACTCTATGTCAAATAGCAATGAAATGTACCACCAAACAGTGAATTTTGAACTTTGACCTCTGTGACCTTGAAAAGTAGGTCAAATCAAAAACCCGGGATTTATGTGATGTAGTCTCATCAGAGAAACCCACCATAAAAGTTTCGTGGTTCTGGCTAACAGCATTCAGGAGATATGGCCGAAAGAATGTTTTCACATAGCGCCCCCTACAGGCCAGACTGTACAAGCAGCAGCGCTAAGTTTCGGTCCAGAGATAGTTTTTACCATAGGGTACCTGTACACCAAATTTCAAGTCTGTAACCCAAGCGGTTTAGAAACGTGCCACCCCTGTTAACGACGACAGACGACGACGATGGACGACGACGACGACGATGACGGACGACACACCATGGGAGAAGCTCACCTCACAGAGGTGAGCTAATAAATTGGCTTCGGAGACCCCCGTGTTGCGAGCAATGAAGCACCACCGCACTGCCGACTTCCGAACTAAACAAGCTGAAGCCATTGCATATTCATGAAGAGGCGTGTCTTTATTGCCAGCTCGACGAACAATGCTGAATTTGAAGCCTGCTTGTCAAGCTAGCTCGATAAATAACACTGAATCCACATACTCCTCATCGAGCGGCTTGACAAATAAGACCGAAAGTAGTGCTTATTCATCGAGCGGCTCGATAAATAAACCCGGTCTTAAATTTAACATGATGATAAATCACATCACTATCACTATCACTTAAAATGAAATGGTCCATGGACCATGTGCTCACTGGGTTGGACATAATAGTCTAATGACAGAGGGAGGTACATATCAGTTATGAGCAATCTGGGTCAAGTCATTCCCAGAAAAGACTTTGATGATTTTTGGGTTATGCCACCTGGCGGCCATATTAGATGTCCGATCGGGCTGCAGCTTCACATGTACATAAAGGTCATCTGCAGGGGACCACATAGCACATTGGAGCGCTTTGGGTCAAGTCGTTCCTGAGTTACAGCACTTTGATGATTTTCGAGTTACGCCACCTGGTGGCCATATTGGATGTCTGATCGGGCCGAAACTTCACATGGACATAAAGGTCATCTGCAGGGGGCCACATAGCACATTGGAGCGCTTTGGGTTAAGGCGTTCCTGAGTTACAGCACTTTGATGATTTTTGGGTTACGCCACCTGGTGGCCATGTTTGAAGTCAAATCAGGCCGAAATTTGACATGCATGTAAAGGTCATCTAGATGGAGGTAAATATCAAATTTGAGCACTCTGCGTCAAGCCGTTCCTGAGTAATAGCACTTACTTGATTTTCAGGTTACGCCACCTGGCGGCCATATTGGATGTCGAATCGGGCCGAAACTTGGTATTTTTTAAGGTACCCCTCCAATGCATGTTTATGCAAGATATGAAGTTGCTCGGTGAAATAATGACAAACTGTGGCAGGTTCGTCACTTTTGTCGAACTTTGACCTCTGTGACCTTGAAAAGTAGGTCAAATCAAAAACCCGTTATATATGTTATGTATCCTTATTAGCTACACCTATGATAAAAATTTGAAGATGATCTAGTCATTAGTTCAGGAGTTATTGTACTTTTTGTGTTTTTGGTTTCCGCCACCTGGTGGCCAAACTGAGAGTCGAATCGGACCGAAACTTGGTGTCGTGGGTCATCTGACCTAGGGGTATATATGTACCAAGTTTCAGATCAATAGCTCCAGCGGTTACGAAACGTGCCCTGCTAACGGACAACGACGGACGACGACGACGGACGCTGCACCATCGTAATAGCTCACCCCAGTGAGCTAATGACTGTGACAGGGATGAGTTAGTTGTCCAAACAAAACTCAGTCTCACACGTCACATGAAAGCAACCTTAGAGAGAGTACTTTGAAATGCATCTTGCTGTTAGGGGCTTGAATTCCACATCTAAATAGAACAGTAATTCACTCCTGATGGCACTACATTTAGCAGCATTTGGTGTATGAACTTACATCACTTTCAAGAACAGAGAAACGATCATTTGTCTTTGATCTCATGAAGTAGAAAACATTTGCTATCATGCAGCCAAGGGGAAGAACATCCCTTTCGTATGCAGACTTGATGTGGCGTAGACTGAGAACGGATGTTAATGTTCTTGGCAACAAGTGGTCCATGTGAAACAGCGGCTGAAGCTGCTGAAAAAGGTACTTAAGGTTCCTGAAATTGAATAAAAAATTGACACTCAATGAACAGGGCTCTTTCCCCATCCAGATGAGACTGTATTTTAGAACGTTCCTTCATTAAGGTCCACCTTAAATCTATTGTTCTCGATGGTTTTACAATAGAATTAAGAGCGACCTTAACGTTAAGGAACATTCTAAAATACATGACCCATAAATTTGTGGTCCCTTAAATGCTGGTGTCGATACAAATTATTGGACAAAAACCACTTTTTTGAAAATGAATAAAAAAGAATGGCTTTTCAAGTCAAAGAATGTGCTATTTCAGTGGTGACTGTGAAATGAAAATGATTACTTACAGACCGTCGGAAGAATCCATTCTCCATTTACAACACTCTTGGTACTTCTGAAATAGCTCAAGGCCCCACCAGGCCTTGCTGTTTTTGCCGGCATGGTCAACACCATATCGATCTAGGACTTCGTTGTATGGAACAGCATCCCCATTGAGGAAATGGATCAATGGCACGACAAAAAGCCACTTCTGCTGAGTGTCGTTGTCTAATCTAGCACCTTCAACTGTGAGTCTCTTGCAGAGTAACAGCAAAGGAAAGATCAAACTCCTGAAATGGCGAGCACCACGTGAGTGGGCAGCAACAATGGAGGGAGATATTTTGAAGAAAAAAGCAGCTGCTAGTTCTTTAGCTGGCAAATTACTTCAGAGACAATTATCAAGATGGGTTTGCTTACCGTGGATTTTCAAAGTGTTCATTCAGGATCTCAAAGAAAGGCAAGATAGTCCCATCTGCATGTGGTCTGAGGAGCAAACATTCACAGAGCAGATTTATGTGCTCTTCATCAGCCAACAAGGCCTTGAACCTAACAATCAGCCGCAGCACGGTCAGAGCTGACACCAAACGCATCTTTGATGCTTCAGGCGTTGAATTTCCTGGATGACCTTGAAGCTGATTGCTGACAATGGTCTGCCATTGAGTCAGGTAATCCCAAACCAACTGGAAGTGAAATTTTAAATGAAATGGTCCATGGACCATGTGCTCACTCGTTTGGACATAATAGTGTAATGACAGAGAGAGGTACATGTCAGTTCTGAGCAATCTGGGTCAAGTCATTCCCAAGTTACAGGACTTCAATGATTTTTGGGTTACACCACCTGGAGGCCATATTGGATGTCCGATCGGGCCAAAACTTCACATGCCCATAAATGTCATCTAGAGAGAGCCACATAGCACATTTGAGCGCTCTGGGTCAAGTCATTCCTGAGTTATTGCACATTTGATTATTTTCGGGTTACGCCACCTGGCGGCCATACTGGAAGTTTAATCAGGCCAAAATTTGACGTGCTTGTAAAGGTCATCTAGAGGGAGGTAAATACATGTATCAAGTTTGAGCAATCTGGGTCAAGCCGTTCCGGAGTTATATAGCACTTGGATGATTTTCAAGTTATCCCACCTGGCGGCCATATTGGATGTCCAATCGGGCAGAAACTCGGTATTTTTGAAGGTACCCCTCTAATACACATTTGTGCAACATATGAAGTCGCCAGGTGAAATATTGAAGAATTGTGGCAGGATCGCTACTTTTGAAGAACTTTGACCTCTGTGACCTTGAAAAGTACTTCAAATCAAAAACCTTTTATTTATTTTATGTATCCCAATTAGATACACCTCAGATAAAAATTTGGAGATGACCCAGTCATTAGTTCAGGAGTTATTGCACTTTTTGTTTTTGGTTTTGGCCACCTGGAGGCCAAGCCAAGAATCAAATCGGACTGAAACTTGGTGTCATAGGTCATCTGATCTAGGGGGTATATATGTACCAAGTTTCAGATCAATAGCTCCAGTGGCTACGAAACGTGCCCTGCTAATGGACAACGGACGACGACGGACGCTGCACCCACCACGACAAAAGCTCAGCGTGAGCTAAAAAGACGCAAGATTTGTCTTCAATTTTAATATGGCAAAGTAGGCCTTCAAGGTGAATAACCACATGGTCTTTCCAACATTACCGCACTGCCACAGCTCAACCATCACACAACACTTTTACACATGTACATGTACAAAGAATGTAGAATTCAAAGAAATGTCTTAATATCCAGAAAATGATGGAACCCTCATTAAGGCCAGATGTGACAATTGTCAGCAGGTGGACAGGATTATCACAAACTTCAATTTTGTGACTTGTTCTCAAATGGTGCAGACCAACACAACACGCAGTTCAACATTCACCATATTTACAGTACTTGAATAAACAGTACTTCACCTAAAACAAATTGCAGAATCAGGGTCAAGCAGCTTCAGAATCATATAAATTAAACTTCAGACTGCAGATGTTTACCTCCTTCCACACTTTCTTTTTGTACTCCTCATCCATGTTTGAAAATGAAGTCTCCAAGTAGGTGAACACTTGATCAACTTTTTGGATGAATTCCTCAGCCACACCATGATCCACATTCTGGCCACCTGCACTTTCAGGAAAGAACCAATGCCATCTTGGAAGCATTACTGTAGCAGCATCTTTCACTTCATCGGCAATTTCCTTCTTTCCATATCCAAGAAATTTCTTGATGTTTTTCCCAACATTCTCCCAAAAGCCACTAGGAGGAGGGGGAGGGTACATCAGACCATCATACTTGTTACTCTCAACTGAAATGAAAAGTTAGACATGTTCATTTTGACCAACCAGCTGACAGTACCCGAGTAAGCTACATGTACTTATGTGTACGCCTTCCCATGGCACTGCCACACTGAGGTTCCGGTAAGTATACATCTACATGTACATGTACATGATTGTATGCATAGTGCACAAAATGTGTATTCCACAAACTAATTCAGGAGAGCTAACATCAGAGCGATACAATTCATTTCTGTGGAGCCATCAATTATATGTGCATGGTCCATGAATAGTGTGGGGTGACATTTCCTAAATTTCCAAGCATCCACAATTGTCGGCAGTGATGACTTCATCACTGCTTTTGCTGGATGGTCACAAGTTATTATAGGATGAGGCGTCGGTACATTAACTACTGAAACTACAGGATAATACCTAAAGACAAGGAGCAATTCATTCTCTAGCTGACCCTTGCCTTCGATGTATATTTCAGAAGCAATCTATCATAACTAACCTTGGGAAAAATTTGCTTTGTAGCTGCGATTATGATACAGTGCCTTCTGGTCCTTGGAATGTTCTGGCAAGTATTCCCAGACAACTTTATCCTTTGGTTTCAGGTGGACATACTTATATTTAGCCTCAGTGATGTGGTTTGGAATTTGAACTTCCAACTCCATGAGTGCGTAGCCCTTGTTGTACTTACTGGTGGTAAAACAAAGCAGAAATAAGACATTAGGCCTAGAACACTTCAGTACCTTCCATACCAAGCCTCAGAAAATGTGGACTAGCGCCTATTTCATGAGTCCACATTTGATAGCCTCTCAGATGCTCTCTCAGAAAACAATCCAAAGAAAATGACACAGTTCTGTATAACTGGGGTGGGAACTGGGGTACACCTTGGAGGAATTATACTGACAGGAGGAACAGCAAGCTAATTGCCCCTCTATAATCCCTTTTTCGCACCTCCCCAAACAATGGAACACAAAGGCCCGCAGTGTTTGCACAGCAATTAAGTCTGCTCGCTTGAAGTGATCAGCGGTACCGACGCAGCCCGGATTGTCACTGCCGTCTAGCGTGAGCTGGCGGTACTTTGTGCCGGTATTCGAACATTCTGCGGTCTGAAAATGCACTGTTTACATGGTTTATGTCGGCAGAATACCTGCGCACGTCTAAGACCAGGAAAGACGAAACTGAGATCGGTATTCTAAGCTTTCATTCATGCAAATCGAACAAAATTTACACATTCTACGCCATTTTTCTTGCAATGACATTGATGACGAAAATGTTGAAGGCTCGTAGATTCAAACTGTAATAACTTTTTTTCTCATAAAGTCCTGAAGTTGACATAAAGTGATCTTAAAAGATGAGATTTTGATGATTCTCATGATATGCAGCAGTGGGGCGTCGAATGGCGTCGACGATGTTGATCGGTGTTTGAAAATCGGCCTATTCTGCCTGTTCTGAGCCGCCATCTTCATTCCACTTCCAGATTGCGCTAGGTTTATGAACGATAGTGCCGCAACTGCTGGGTCGAATTTGCAGTCCCATACATCAATCAATTTGTCTTTCTTCCCAGTATCTTTATAATTCAAGTTTCATGGCGATATTCCCACTACTTCTCGATATTTTGACCCGTTGGTAACACTTGCGCGTGAGTTTGTGTACAAAGTGTAGTTCTAGGCCATAAAGTGTAGTTCTACGATATGTCCGCTACAGCGCTGTGTATTGCGTGGTCGCGTCGATTTTTCGTAGGGGTGGGTAGCAACCTCTACGACCACGTGTTCAACCGAACTTTTTTCCCGTGAGATTGTGTGCTGGAAATGTGGATGTTCTGTTGCTATATTTGACTAAATGTAATTTTATTCATCTGACGGACAGTAAATCTCTGTCATCATGGAATAAACTGAGGACAGATGAGAACTCTCTGAGAGGCTTGTCTCCCCAGAACAAATAGGCTGATCTTACGAAAGTAGCCGAAGCTTCATCGGAAATTCCGAAGTCGCGGACTCACTCATGCGGTGTGTTTGTTTAGTAATTAACACCTCGTTAACACCTCGTTAAGCCCATACACAATAGGGATCGGCGGTGGCGATGATGAAACCTTTGAAGTGACCTCGCTGTTCCTCCTGTCAGTATAATTCCTCCAAGGGTACACTAAACAGTAATATTCCATTAAATATGTTTTGTGTCGGGTCCAGACAGTGCTATAACATGGCATGATTTCTCTTGAAATACCAAGGTACTTACCGTACCAAATTCATTTTGTGTCTGTTCTTAGGATCACTAAAGCCACCCAGACAATCCGACCCAAAACGAATGACAATGTTGTCCTTAGCCTCATCAAACTTAAAATGTCTGTGGACTACAACATGGAATCGTACTTTCCTCGATGTTGGCGTCTGCGACTTTTTCTGTGCGGCAGCATTCTCAGCCCCTTTGCTGAAATATCATAGTCCTAGATGTTATCATCGTTGAAATGTTGATGCACAGTTTTGACATCAATCATGATCACAATACCATTAAAAACAGTACGGTCTAGTTTTCTGAATCAATCTTAGACAGCTTGTCGAGAGATGAATATTTCATGATAAGATATTTTCTTGTCATCACTTCCCGATAGAAATTTGCATCACTGTCATGTCACATGTCATTCAGATACGCCATGCCAAGGTTGCGTCATGACATAATGAAATGGTCCATGGACCATGTGCTCACCTGTGTGAACGTACCAGAAGAACAAATGACAAACGTAAAATCGAAATGCTCCAGGCCGTGAGTTCCAGGGTCATGATTTACGGTCAAAATTTCAAGGTCAAAACATTCTAGCTTGAGAATTTATGACGTCCATTTTCCAAGACGGCTGCCTGGTAACCACTAATTGCATTCTAATTGGACAAAAATTTGCTCTACAGTACACATAGATGATCACACCATGTTAGAATAGGGCCATATAGCCATGAAACATGCCACTAAAATGGCTATATTTGGAACTTGAACTCTGTGAGTGTAAAAAGTAGATCAAATCAAAAACTCTTTTCATAATGTCATGTATCCTCATTAGATACACCTCTGACAAACAATTG
The DNA here is from genome assembly GCA_002633025.1 of Notospermus geniculatus. Classification (NCBI taxonomy): domain Eukaryota; kingdom Metazoa; phylum Nemertea; class Pilidiophora; order Heteronemertea; family Lineidae; genus Notospermus; species Notospermus geniculatus. The sequence goes on from NMRB01002683.1 coordinate 59,955, forward strand.
GAGACAATCCAGTTAACAGTTCAGGAGTTACTAGGCTTGAGCTTTGGGTTTGGCCACCTGGTGGCCAAGCCAAGAATCGAATCGGACTGAATCTTGGTGTCATAGGTCATCTGGCATAGGGGTGTATACGTATCAAGTTTCAGGTCAATAGCCCAAGCACTTGCGAAACGTGCCACCAACAGGCAAAATTTTGAACTTTGACCTCTGTGACCTTGAAAAGTAGGTCAAACCAAAACTCCTTTATATATGTAATGTACTCTCAGCAGATTCACCTATGATAAAAATTTGGGGGTGATCCACTCATTAGTTCAGGAGTTATTGCACTTTTTGTGTTTTGAGTTTCTGCCACCTGGTGGCCACGCTAAGAGTCGAATCAGACCGAAACTTGGTGTACTAGGTCATCTGACATAGGGGTATATATGTACCAAGTTTTAGGTCAA
>NMRB01002684.1:0-10233 GCA_002633025.1 Notospermus geniculatus
TCAATGTATCCAGATCTCTGTCAATGTATCCTGATCTCTATCAATGTATCCTGATCTCTATCAATGCATCTGATCTCTATCAATGTATCCTTATCTCTATCAATGTACACTGTATCTTCATCTCTGTCAATGTACCGTTCATGTAAAAGTACCTAATCGGGAACCATACGACATTTACAATGTCATCTTGTTATTTTACAGATCCATCTTTTAAATAATTTCTTGCCCTATTCTGTAAGCTCATATTTTCCCTATGCCCCTTTCCATTCCCCCACCAATACTCCCCCATACGACTTGCAACGAGCTGACACTCTTATCGAGAACTAAAATGTACGCACACCACTTTCTAATGCATCGAGGCAACTCAAAACACTCTAGGCAGTTAAAGATTTTCTGAGTATCAAGGAACTGAAGCAGGTTTCTGGAGAGACTGACTTCTCATGACTCACACAGTTGTGATTTTTTCGCATTAACATCTGATGATCTCATTCGCTGAAATGACCATATCTAAACAATCAATTTTGTGCATAGTATACATGGTACCAGGTACATACATCACTCAAACTGCATCTAACAGTCAGTATGACTTGAGGTCTACTGGAGAACATTTCCAATGTTGCTGAAGGGATGGCTTACAGCCCACAATAAAGCCCACAGATCACCTTTCTCAGACACCTTGTTTCCACTACAGCTATTTCCACTACAGAGGTCTCAATCCTCGTTTCCACTACCGGGTACATCTTTCTGTGCCTGTTGTGCAGTGTTGACGGGTTTTTCTCTATAATTGCAATCTCTGTCAGCTTTTAGCTTGTTGTATGGTATTGCAAGAAGGCCAAACATGACGCCTGTGAGAACCATGTGAGCTATCACTACAGTGAAACCATCCTGAGAATCTTAAGTCATTTACGGTCGTACCCTCCCTTATTGAAACAAGTGGAGGAGGGGAGCAGTTGTTAAGACCCTGAGGCGAGGACACAGTAAAACGGGTCCAACGCCACAACGCTACTGTTGTGTCATGATGGAACAGGCAATGTTTCTTTCCACAGATTACATTTCTAAGATGTGACAACCACCTACTAGCCATGTTGGAAATGACACTCAACAACCTTCCAAATCCCTAGTGTGGTGTTACTAACTTGAACACAACAACATGAAGTCATGTCAAAACGACAATACCTATGGTACGTCCATATCACTTCACATCAAACTGCTATGTGACACAACACCAAGTATGTATCAAAATCGGTAGATTAATCATCAATTTATACATGTGTACAAAAGTCATGGCTTCTATCGTCCAAATCTTGAATATTCTGGTATACCGGTAAGTCTACTACACTCTGTTCCTACGTCATGTACTTCAACATGGAAACGAAAAAATACACCACAACAGCAGAGTACGACTAGATCACTATTTCCTATTCCTGTTGGTGAAGTTTGTTAACATGTTTCAGTTGTGTGGTGTACCGTGTAGTACTGCTTATGCTTGGGATGTTTGGTCCATGAAGAGTTCTTGAGGTCCAACTTGGGATTCTAAGACGAGATTAACAGGTTATCAGAAAGTAAAAGCACAAGAAATCGTACAGGTGGAAAGAGAATGGACACAAAATAGGACGTGGCACTGATCCCTGTCCTTCGTAAACAAGGTCCCAGCAATTTCGACCCAATTAGGCACAAAGATCTACTTCCGTGTTAAACTTCATGGTCGTTCATTCATACATTGTGTACTACTTTGTTAATTCCTTCACATGCAGTGCCATGCAATTTATCAAGACAATGACATCATAATGCTATTCGAGTCCAGGGTCGACCGCACAGAAAGTCTGATAGTGGTACCGGTGCCTATTGGCAGTTATTGGTATTATAACGCATTTTCCCATTAATGAAACCGCCGATAGGCACCGAGACCAGGGGCGGATCCAGGATTTGGGAAAAGAGGGGCCCCTGTGCTAGGGACATTGAAATTTGCGATGAATTTCAATGACTTGTTCTAAATTTCAGAATTTCACAGTCGGTTTTACAGATTTGTTGGTTAACAGGGGAGGCGAGTACCCGGGGCGTCCCCCCCCCAGATCCACGCCTGCCGAAAGCACTAGACTTTCTGTGCGGTCGGCCCAGTCCTCCCACAGATTGGGCAGATCTCTCCTCTCACTTCATTGTTCATAGACAGCATTGTGTAGAGTGCCGAGTATAATGTGCAGAGACAAGATTTACACAAGATAACAACAAGGTGGGTGTGACGTATTGGTTTAATGTATTGGTTTGCCTCGATGGGAAATAGCGAGGTTTCGCAAATCTGACGAAACACGAAGTACGAAATACAACTTCATTTCCAGGACCTAATATATTTCTGGAGAGGGTTGGTACCACAAAATATCCCTGCGGCCAGTGTGTCTTTTAGTATATCATGTAAGACCGAGAGAGTTATGGTGCATCTTGAATTTTTAAATTTCCACTTCGTATCTACGAAGTGGAAACGAAAGATAAATTTCAAAGTTTAATACACACCGTAACTCTATCAGTCTAACGTCATACGCTAAAAGACGCTCTTGCAGCAGGCGATATTTGTGGTACCAACCATTTCCTGTAATATATTAAATCATGGATATGAAGTTGAATTTCGTATTTCGTACTTCATATTGCGTCAGATTTGCAAAACCTCACTAATGACTAAAATAGGTGTCGCCACGCTCTGGTCTTGTCAACGATGGATTTATAAATATAGAAACCGTAGCATTCTGTTCTAATATAAATACAGTAAATGGTAATAGCTAAAGCTGTTTTTCCAAGCTTATTATACACATTTACAAAGCGCTGTCTAGCTTTAAATAGGAAACTGGCAGGTTTTCCAGACATTTCAATCATGCGTGTCGAGCCCTTCTACTTCATGTCCAAGAGTGGTATTTAAAACCATAGACAATAATAACATTTAACAATTACCGGTACTGGCGTTGAATATTTCATCACTTTAAACTGGTGGACAGGGAGTAAAAATCATCACTATGAACAATAATACACAGTATTATTACCAGAATACTACTTATTCATACAATTTTGTTGCATATATTTGGTTTTGTTTACTTGCTGCGAATGGCTCTGGCTTTCAATGTCGGCGCAGAGATGTACATGAAATAAAAGAAGAATTCATGCAAGTCATGCTGATGTCAGGTCACGCTACGATTGCCTGCACTGCGATGGAACGGTCGGCATCAAGTGAAGAAATGATTAAGGTCGCAAAAGGGAAAATGTGTGCGCTGATTGTGGAACAGGCTGCATCTGCGCACAGGGAATCGTAAATTGAGTCAGGTCGACTGTGAATGCATTATGCCCGCCGGATATCATAGAAGTTAAACATGTTCAACTCTTGCGATTCATGATCTTTTTTTAATCGGCGACTGATGCTGATCTTCGCATATGAGATGCAACTGCAGTCATTCACACCATATCGGCGACTAATTTTTCAACACAGTCATGCCTCAGACACAAAGTGATCCAGAAGAGTCAGTCGCCGCCGCCGCCTGTTCTGTGCCGTCGCAAGGTCGACCTGACATGAGCACAAGAGAATTCGCCGGTACACTGACCGCAAGTTATATCCAAAACATATAATGTTAGTATCAGCTGTGTTCAGGGGTTCCTGAGACACCCATACAGAGGAAAATCCCAGGTTTTCTACAGTCCTACTCATACCTCTAGATATTGCACTCAACCTCATCTCTCAACATTGAAAACAAGAGCCACCATTGAAACACTTGCAGCCTATGAGACTTTGAGCTAGGCTAACATGCACACGGCCTCAGAAGACTTGGAATGATGCGATAAATAAGATTCCTCAGGCCAAAATACGAATGTTACGATTAGTTCCATACAACCTATCGATATTTACCTTTGGATTTTTGTTCTGATCACCGTCTGACGAACATCTACCATGTAGCTTGTCCATCGAACGGAAATCAGAACAAAATATTTCACAGACGTGCAAAATGAATGGAACATCACTCTTAATGAGGTGAGTAATGTTGTTTATGAGTTTATTGTGGTCTAGCGGGGATTGATGGCCGGTCTGGGATCCTAGGCATGTTGCTACCGGGACGACTGGAAACAAGAAAATAAAAGAAAACGACGGTAACTAACACATCAACACTGATACGTGACACGCCGCTAGGCGGAGTTCAAAGATAAAGTCAAGTCAGAAACGTTGCATAAATACAACAGATACTGTGTCTGCAAAGTCTTAACTCATCTGCGCCTGAGTCCAGCAGACGGCACCTTCTGTCAAAGTTTTCTCACATCCTATGGTACTGATTGAAAAATATTTGAAGAAAGGTTGTTCCTGTGAACCATCTGAAGAAAGTTTCTTCAAATTTTTTCCAATTTATTTCCAAGGATTTTAGAAAACTTCAAAAGCAGATACCGTCTGTTCAAACCTGGGGGCAGATGAGTTAAATGAAATCAAAATGTGCTGGCCTGATGAAGGTTCTCAAAATTGGGTTAGATTAGAAAGAACCTGCTACAAACTCGATCTCAAATTCCAATGGTAAAATCAGAAATATTTTCCGCAAATTTTTGTGACTTGAGGCCTAGTTCCGATCCATGTAACAACCAATAAACGAGACCAACCCAAAGTGAGAATGTCACCATCTGAGATCACACATCAATTTTGAGATCGAGTTTTCTTGCATCCTACTTAAGCTTCTGTAAGATTCCTGCACTCGGTCTACTATGCCCCTAACCTATGACCAAGATACTATCTAGTAGTAAAGCAAACCAGGATATTTCCCAACGGATTCCCTGACACACAGAACACTGAAAAGTACCCAACTTTCTATCCATCATGGCCGTTGCCAGCAACTTGCAATGAGCTGTACACAATATTCAGGTTTAGTAGAACACAAAGCCAGTAATATACAGCCCACCTTTCTGTTTCAAAACAGGAGCAAAAGGAACCTCTTCACACTTGCAGCACACCAGGCGATATCACAAGTGATCTACTTGCCAGTGATCTTCTCGCCAACCACCGCAGATTAGGGCAAGCAAAAAAAATTTTTAGTTTATCGTCCGAGTGGTTCTTGAAAATTGGCAAGGGGGGCACTTTTTATTTTTATTTTTTATTTTACTTTGGTATGAAGAAATTACAAAATCAGCTCCTCCTGAACATGTTATGTCACCAAAAAGGTTTACAGTTCACTTACATTTTGTAAATGGTTATTGAAAACGCTGAAAATGCATGATGAAGAGCATGCTTTGGAAACTGTTGTTTACAGACCTACCGCTTGGCGGCGCTGTGATACGCGGCACGGCACGAAATGCACACTGATAAAAAATAAAAAGAAATTTTGCACGGCGCTGAAAATTGGCGCGGGCGGAGGACGATAAACTAAAGTTTTTTTTTGCTTGCCCTTAGGCAATATCAGCGAACATCACTGGTGAGACCTCTTCACACTTGCTTAAGCCAGCAGCACACCAGGTGATATCACAAGCAGCACACCAGGTGATATCACAAGCGATGTACTCGCCACTGATATTCTCACCAGCCACCGCAGACTAGGCAATATCGGCTTTGGTATTGTTTGACACTAGGTGAACATTGCTTGCGAGAGGATTCCAGGCATCGCTGTCCAGCACATGCTTGGCGTCAACAGCCAATTTTACTTGCATGCGATCAGATCACTTATATATCGATATCGTTATTGATATCACTTATATATCCATATCGTTGAGTGTGTGCTGGCTGGCTTTCAGCTTGATGGAAAAGTTGGGTATTTTTTGCACACGCCAGGTATCAAAGGAAGCGCACCCCGAGTTAGTCGATCTGAATATTAGTTCAAGTCACATCATCAACTAGCACAGAAATCTTAATTTATACAACCACCCTACATGAACATGCGGCTAGACAGAAAGAGACATCTAGTGTTAAATGTGCTCACTAATCACGCAGGAATTCGCAATTCATTTTTTCCTGAAAAATGAAATGATTATTGAGTTAGGAAGGCAGTAAGCACTCTTCATGAGTTAGCGGCGGGGTGGGGGTCCGTGAGGGCGGGGGGCTGTGGAGGATCAAACTTGTTGTTGTCGCTGGAATCAAACAGGGGAGTGAGGCGTTTCCATCCAAAACTTCCGACCAGTTCAAATATGAAAGAGATGACTAGGGCGAGCAGCACATGGAGAACTCAACTGATGAGGTATTTGACAAGTTTCAAGGAAAATGCATAGACAAACATTTGTGGTAGATTTAGGATGTGTTGGACCCTCGAGCCTAACGTCCAGTGTTGGGCCCTCGAGCCTAACATCCGGTGTTGGGCCTCGAGCCTAACTTCCGGTGTTGGGCCCTCGAGCCTAAAGGGCGGCGCACACGAGCGACTAAATCTGGGCGACCGCCGACGAGACTGGTGGTGCGACTAGACATCAGCCAATCAGAAGCGCCAAATCTTGTCGCTTTGGCGGTCGGAAGCCAAGTCGGCCGACAAATCGGTCAAAATAGTCGCTCGCGTGCGCCGCCCTTAACATCCGGTGTTGGGCCTCGAGCCTAACTTCCGGTGTTGGGCCCTCGAGCCTAACATCCGGTGTTGGGCCTCGAGCCTAACTTCTGGTGTTGGGCCTCGAGCCTAACGTCCGTTGTTGGGCCCACGAACCTAATGTCTGGACTTTTGACTCGATGGCAGAACACCTGCCGTGCATGCGGGAGATCCGGGTTCGATTCCCGGTGTGGTCTGCGACACAATCAACTTATGTGGTCCAAGCTCACGTTGTTTGAAACTCAGCAGCAGAGAAACTTTGGATGCAAACTACAGAGGACGAAGGCACAATTACCGATTAAGTGAAAATGTAACCTATAGAGATGAATGTTAGAATATTAGAACCTAAAGCACGGTATCACACTAACAGCGACAGCTAAGGATGCGAAGAGAAAATATTTACTTTGGTTTGTAGGGAAGGTCTGGCCTATCGTCAGAAAAGAATCAACGCAAATATTTAACATCAAGCATTTCATTTCTTTCAGGAATTCTGACTTGAAAGGGTGTTAGAAAGTCTCAAGCTGAAGTGGTCGGTCACAGTCTCCAGTTTTGATGATCTATGCACAGTTTTTGATTCATTCCCTCTTCAAACAGTAAAGTCATAACGTGGTCGCAATAAGACTTCACCTTGAAAATTTCTCAAACCCTTCCAAAATGTAAAATGTACATGTATGTAGTACCGGTAAGGCTAAGAATCCATTCATGTGATTTTCGAGCGGTGCGATGCTGCATCCTTTGTCCGTGACCAACGCCGCGGAAAGAAACAATGCTGTCGCATGTCTGCCGCTCGAAAATTGCACGAATGGAAAGCCAGCCTTAGTTGGCCGATCTCTGGGATGCCAAGCAATGTTGAAGCAGGATTAACTTGTCTGAAGCCAGGGAGATCAAACAACAGACTTTAACTTCTCAATGAATGATTTGTATTAAATTTTTCCATCAGTGCCAAAGCCCTGGTACGGAAGAGGCCATCTCAAGTTACTCATGTTCCTCACTTGGATGGGGTCTTTTACTTGCCCTTGCAAAGGCACAAGGTACAAGGCACCACAATTTACTGTCCCATGCGATGGATGTGAAGAGCCAGGGATGATCCCATATGTGACCCTCCACAGCAAAACCAGACGCATGTCGCTCTTAGCTTGGCTGGTTGAGACCAACTGTTTGTCAGTTTCAATATTGTCTGTCTGTCTCCTTGACTTCAAACCAAACTTGGCAAGCTGTTATTGTAACCCATGTCCTACTGTAGAAGTTGGCATCGATCATTAGATGCCGAATTGTTGCAACCTTCAAACTGTTACTTCTTTGGTTAGACGAAGCCAAAATTGTTAAGTAAACATAAGAAACCCTCATGCAATAATGCAGAACTAGATCACATGATGCTATGAATCGAAGAATCTGATATCATCGGGAACACCAGTGTCTTTTAATCACTGTGTCAAATCCTTTCATGAAATAGCAAAGTGCACCAATCCGTCAGAACTTTCATTTTTGATTTCAGAATATTCATTAAGACTGTCAGTGCAATTTGCCATTTCAACTGCAATTTTTTTCTTTTTTCTATAAGACTCACCTGGGGATTAGTGGCGGTGGTAGAGCACCACCAGGCCTCGATGGAACCTGAGGAGCGGGCCTAGATGGTACGGAGGGTGCAGGCCTTGCGGCACTCGGGGCTGGAGGATTACGTGATGGGGCTGGTCCTCCACCTCCTGGTCGCGTCGGTCGTGATGGAACCGGTGAAGGAGGCCTGTAACGAAACAATGATTTGTGACAGGGTAACAAGACATCCAGGGTGTCTGAATGGTGCAGTGAAAAGAGAAAGGCCTGTCATCTTGTAGGCTGCAGGTTTGATTGCCGGCCTCTCATTCTTCAAGTTATAAAGATGACTGCACAAGCTAAACATTTTCAGTAATGCTGATAATTTGAGATCTCAGTGATTTTCACACTCAAATTCTCTCGTCACGGATGTTCTGCACGCCGACAAAACTCAATCACCTACCCGTTCGCGCGACCACCACCGCCGACATTTAACCAATCATCATTGACTGGAGGTGGAACTGGGACCGAGGTTGTGTTTGTGGAGACCTCACTGATGATGCTAAGGGCTTCTTTGGTCGCATGGTACATTTTTAACATCTCTTCTCGTTTTGTCGCCTCCTCAGCCGACTCCTCCATCATCGATGCCTGAAGAACAGAAAGTAACCTTACACCTGACTTTCAACAGGGGTTCTTCACAATGGTCACGTGACTGCAAAGTATCGGCCACGTTGGCCGTCAAATGGTCGGCGATGACGTCAAAACAGTCATGTCATGACATTTTGACGTCACGATCATGCCGTGATGTTGCTTGACCTTTGTTGGCCAATATGACTGCATCATGTCGACGTCATGGAAATGCGACGTCACTGAAGACCTCACAAAGAGTGGCAATAAAACAGCAAATGCGCATTTTTTTGCAGCCAATGGAATGTCTAGGCTTCTGTACGAATGACCCCCGAGCATGTGCTTTGGTTTAATTTATGCTTACCTGGTCCCCAGAGGAATAAAGATGAGCCAGCATCTCTGCACTGATGAATTCCTTCACCTGGAACCAAGGTTAAGACTCACATCAGCCAATGAGGATTGAAATAACCATGAATCAGTGGCACCTCAAGAATGATCCAATAGTGAGGCTTTCCTTAACAACTAATATCCACATCAATAGCTCAGAATTTTGTGGGCGTTTCCCGCTCTGTCCTAAAATTCAGGACAATTTTGTCCACTGACACAGCACATTATAAACCCTGTATCTCAGATCCAAGTAGGTTTGTTGTGTTCTTAGCAAAGCTCTCAACAGACAATTAATGAAAGATGTAAAACTCCTGATGTAACTAAGTGAACATGTGGTCAATCCCATACAGGGACCCCTAGGTCGACCAACGATGGACTATTTGCAATGGTATTTTTGATGTGTCAGTGCAAGTTAGAACAGGTAAAGATTAGACATCTAGGTAGGAGTTGAACTTGGTGCATGGACCACAAGAGGTCACGAGTAACTGTGGGCAGGCAGATAGCGAGTTAGTGAGGAATGTTGAATGGATTCAACACAAAAGGAAACTCAACATGATCAATAGTCAGAATTAGCTGCAAAGGCGTAAGATACAGATACGATTTAACCAAACGACAGTGTTGTCATTTTGTACACAGGGGAAGGATTATTCTTCGCCAAAAGCATCGCTGAGTTACAATGTATTTACAGAAATGAAAGGCAAGCTACCTAGCAACAGGCATAAACATGAAGTACTATTATTGAACTCTTTCATTTTTGATCTTTAAAACTTAACCAGAAGTTAAACATTGATCCTTAAAGCGCAGGGATTCATATTCATATCTGCTCCTTTCATTGGCAACCACGTTGAAGAAAGAGGGGGTCCGAAAACCCCGATCTCATCTGGCCATAACTTAGAAGAAGCAAAGCAACGTGGCTCACAGGTTTCATATGAACTCAGCTCATCACGGGGAAACGATGCTCCAAGAAGCTCCAGGTGTCTGTCTAGCAGGGGCGTAATCCACCCTTAATAAGCCAAGATCAACTTCAGTCCAAGGTCTTCACAACATGCATACACACATAGGAAAACTTACGTGGTTTAGAACCATATGCATAATGGCTTTTGGAACCATATCCCGCGTGGTCTTGTTGATAATTTTCATATAGGAATCAACAAGATTTCGAATGGTTTCCACTTGT
>NMRB01002684.1:19165-52635 GCA_002633025.1 Notospermus geniculatus
GCAGGGGCTGAGGAGGGCATTTTAGGGTGAACACATGACAAGGAAGGATGCTGCTCAATTGGGGCACAAGTGTATTTTTGTAGAATGTAGAAAAGCACAGTGAGCAAAAAAGAGGCCAAAAATTTGACATTGCACAAGATTTCTGGCATCTTCCACAAATTCATCGACATATACCACCATCAGAACAGAAGTCAACATTCAAAAAATTTTAACGCCCTGAATACGACAAAAAATAAGCACACTGCACTGTACCTGTAACCTTGCCTGGGAAAGGAGTGAAAAAAATAAAGAACTAACATATAGAAAATAGCGGAAAAGTTGCGTCAGCAGTTGTTGGGAGACGTCCTCTGTAGGCTGGACTGGCAGAAAAAAATTTAGAAATTTTTGGGTACCAACTCAATTTTTTGCCAAAGCAGCCTCAAGAGGTAAGACCAAAAGGAATTCTGTCCTCCCATGTATCCAGTTGTGATCAGAGGGGGTGGGATCAGTTGAAGTAACAGCCATATCATGGTCTATCAAGTCCACCTTAGTATGGAACACAGCTGTTCCTCCATTCAAACATGCTCCCACTGTGAACTGATCACTGTCATTGATTTACTTTTTACCTGGGAAGGAAGAATTGGGAATAAACCTTCAAATGTGCATTTTACTTAGTTGACCAAGTTTGAACTGATGGTGGTATGGACAGAAAAATTTGTGTTTATTCATTCATTTCAGGTGAAAATCTGGCACATATTGAGAGATAAACATCCAACATGCAAATTTTGTGACCGTCCAATAAAAAGAGAGAAGTGCTACAGTTAGTTTGCTGTCCACACACTAGGTGGCATTTGAAAGTTTTGTCAGGAATCTGGAAAAACGAAAGTCTGTTAGTCCTACAAGCCTGATGAAACAACGCAGCGCTACATTTATCAGCAAATCTCTGTGCAGGAGCCTGTCGGGGGGGAGGAGGGAGGGGGAGCAGTGGACCAGGTCGTAGTAACGGACTGGATCCTGCGCCCGCCACCAGCACCTGTTGTTGACTGCATCCCCCCCCATTAAGGCCCGTTTCCACTATAGCGGATTCCGCGGCGGTTTGCGGCGAGCGGTGCGGTTTTCACAGGGCTTTGGTTAATCCTTCGGTGGTGTAACAATACAATGGCCTATTGATTATCCCAATGCCTGTGAAAACCGCTCCGCTCGCCGCAAGACGCGGCGGAATCCGCTATAGTGGAAACGGGCCTTTACACAGGAGACATGTAAAGCAGGAAAGGGTGGATAGATACATGTCCTGACAAATCTCAAGAATTTGAAGTTTTGAGCCCCAAGAAAATAAGCTTGGGCTGGCACGTTCCCTGATTAGCTAGCAACACACTTGGGTGAACATAGCAGACGACACTTTTCACTCTGCGAAAGAACAACAATAAAAGTTGTGGGATGAGCTTAGAAGTTTTAAATAAGGTTTCACAATCATTATTTAGGAATTAAACTACATGTAGGATAGTACTGTGTACAGAATAGGAGCTGTCAGCGAGTTGACCACTAGGTGTCACTATGGCCAATTCAATGTGGACCCAGTCATTATTGATCAAGCAGCAATCACGTAGATTTTCCTGTACATTGGTCCGCTACAAGTTACAACTTTGCTGCCATCTGTTGGCAATATGCGCGGCTGACTGCTCCTATTACCAGTTAGAAAGCGTGGGGCCTCCTATATACAGAGGAAAGTCTGCAGACCAAAATGTACATAAAATATTGTTAGTCTTACTGCATTTCTTAATCTCTGCAAGACATAAAAAAAAGTTTTTCAGCAGTGAATCTACGGGCACCAACAGTTTCAGTATTTATTGCAATGTCCGTCATGTAGAAGGAAACCGACAATTCAAAAGGGCAACTCTTGAGATAGGTCTGAATGGACTTCAAATCTACCAGCACGGTCTAGTAAGGGTCATAACTGTATGGGTGGCATGTCGGGGTTTGTGGGTTGAGGTGGGGATGGACCAAATCGGACTAAGGGGTACACAGGTCCCAGAATCATTTACAAAATAGTAGAACCTCCCTCAGCAGACACCTCTGCCTGGAGGACACCTCTCTATTAAGGACACCAAAATTCAGTCCCAAGCTGGTCATTTCTATTCATTTTGACCTCTGTAATCAGGACACCTCTTAATTTAGGACAGTACCGAAGGTGTCCTTAATAGAGAGGTTCCACTGTAACTGGAAGGTTTTCACAATACAATTCTACAAGCAACATCGGATATTCTAATTAAATACAGGAGGAAACCAGTATCCCCAGAAAACCTGCTCTTAAAGAGCTGCTTCTCTATCACGCAAGGCTCAAACATGACTCAGGTTTGAACCACGATTACCGAGGTGAGAGCCAGGGATATTCCCACTACATCGTACCAACTCAAACGGCCCTGAACACAATCATATGTTGTTCTCCAACTTCCGCCAACAAATCATGAGATCATGAATGTTTAATTATTTGCCTATTTGAAAATGGGGCAGATCACAACACAAAAATACACACCTAATCACAACACACTCATGCAACTGGCCTGCCCTCTGATAGTTTAGGGCTGGTTAATGCACACTTAATATAAGTCATAAATAGAAGCACGTCCGGGTCACAGAGTCAAAAACGCTTTTTTATGATACTGATCACTGCATGCTGGAATTGTGCACACATTTGACGCAAATTGTTTCGTGCACACTGACAAAATCTGATGACCAAGAAAGATAATTTGAACAGGCATGCTGAATTTTCAAGTTTAAGGGATAAATTTGTAATGAACAGAGTAAGGTAGGGACACTGCAAAATATATGAAAATTATCTCAGAACAATAAAGTAGTTGGATGTAATGAGCAAACTGGGATAAATGAAGATATTTTATAAGCCAAGCTAACGGACAACGACGGACGACGACGACGACGGACGACGACGGACGACGGACGCTGCACCATCGTAATAGCTCACCCCAGTGAGCTAATAAGTCATAAATAGAAGCACGCCCGGGTCACAGAGTCAAAAACGCTTTTTTATTATACTGATCACTGCATGCTGGAATTGTGCACAAATTTGACGCAAAATTGGTACGTGCACACTGACAAAATCTGATGACCAAGAAAGATAATTTGAACAGGCATGCTGTATTTTCAAGTTTAAGGGATACATTTTGTAACGAACAGAGTAAGGTAGGGACATTGCAAAATATATGAAAATTATCTCAGAACGATATAGTAGTTGGATGTAATGAGCAAACTGGGATAAATGAAGATATTTTATAAGCCAAGAAAAACATAGCGACTGAATATGTTTCACCCTCTCCATGTTCAAAACAATATCCATGGATGTGAAACACAGAGATGAGACTGACCACATCTGATGTTCCTCAAGGTCATGGCCAAGGTCAAGAGGTCAACATCAAGGTCAAAATATCATGCAGCACAAATGTTCAAAATGCACATTTCTTGTACTTTTTTTGAAATAATTTCCAAAGATCTCATCTCTGATACATTGGAGTTGCATGCGATGATGTTGCACCAGCATCGGATGAAGAAATGTTGCAACTTCCATCCTTTCAACAATTTGGCTCCGCAGTGACCACAACATCGCTAGCAGACAACTTGATCCAATGTACATAACCTAACAATGATGATGTCTACTCCTAGAAAAGAACAGTGGTCTCACGAGTTATTTGAGACGGGTAGGCACCGTGACTCTGCAAACATCGGCAGCAAAAATTTCCATCCAAAAACATCAGTCGATAGAACCTTGGCCTTATTGTGGCATGTCGGGGTTGCAAATATCATTTTCTCTATAGAACTGATGAGTTTATGAAAAATTTCAGAAATTTGATGTCTCAAATAACGGTGGAGATCCTTGAACACTTAAAGCCGAGACAAGCAAGGTCAAAATATGGATGCGATAATTCCAAGCCTCTTAGCAATCTTACCCCTCCGTGCTTAAATAAAGATTTGGAGGAATGGTGATTAGTGAAGCTACGCAAGGCGTAACGGGCAAATAAAGAATCATTTCGGGGGTGGCTGTCGATTTCAACATTCTGGAGTCCTGACTGAGGGAAATTAGTTCAGGAATGGACTCCAGAGCATTGGAATCAAAAATAAAATAATCTTGAATATCCAGATATATGACAAGGTGCTAAGACATGAGTGAGTTGAAATATCTACCTGTGTTCTTTGCTAAAATGAGAAACAGAGACTTGAATTGGGAATTTGAAAAGTTTGTCACATTCGGGAGAAAAGGGAACGATTTACGTTTCAAAATTCATCACTTAGTTGATGTGGTTTGAAGTTATGAGGACAGTTTAAACGAATCAAACAATGAAAATATCTTTGTTGAAGATTTTAGAACACAGGGACAACATTTTAGAACACAGGGGTAAGTTTAGAACACAGGGACATTTTGAGAAAGATTGGTTTGAGATAGAGGTGAGAATGATGAAGATCATGAATTCTCAAACTGTGTTAGGGTGGGACAGACTTTGTCGACTTCAAGTTCAAATTGATGAGTTTAAACAGCCAAGCTACGCTATATGCAATTAGCATGACGGACAACATCATCACAGGGGTGAGTTTTAATATCATGACAACATGGACTACCACACGACACCGCAGCCGTGACAAAATCAGAGTGAACTTAACTTAGTGAAATGAACCATGCTAAAAAGACTGATTCAATTTAAATCTCATCCAGTGTTTCTGCCAGAGGGTACTACCGGTAAGGGTACTACATGTATGTTAGTACCCTCAAAGTGACAGAAAAGGGAGATTTTCTTAATAATTTCATGAGGTTTTGGCTGATTTTGAAGAAATTAGTACCCTCAAAAAGTTTTCTATTCTGGTAGATCTCGCAATAGTGCACATTTTTCTTTTCTGCTTCCTCCTGACGAAGATTTTTTCAACCAGTTTAATGTTTAGAGTCGATATTGCTACTCAGGGCCAAACCCAGGATTTGGTCGCCCAATCTGCTGAGTGTGGGGAACATCCTATGTTTATAAAGAAAGCAATATTTGATAAAAGACTCCATGAGAGGTTCCAATACGTTCAAGCTCAATTTTATATCTCGCAGTCGCAGAGTGTGTGCTTAGTGGACATGAGAGATGATTCAGTACATTGCAATCACTTTGAATTCCAACCACTTTCAAGGACTTGGAGAAGCAAATGAATAAAACAGAACCCAGAGTGCAGTCACCCATTGTTGGCACTTCACAGGCCAGTGTTGATGAGATTAGAATGTGTGCCTCTCCCACAACCTGGGCTCATCAGAAGGGCTGCTTGTTTAAGACAGCAGCACACCAGGCGATATCGCAAGGGATAGACGATTCTCGAATTTGCAGATCTGCATCAGAGTTGTAGAACCAAGATGAGTTGATCTATAGACGATTCTCAGATTCGCAGATCTGCGCACTTCCGCTGAAATTGCAAACACAACCTCGGTCTGAAACTGAACGATGTGACGCGGAGAACCCCACGACAGTGACTCGACGACGTTGCATCAAGAGTCAACCATTGCTGAATCATGGATGGCGTCACGTCAGCTGGTTTCAGACCGAGGTTGTGTTTGCGATTTCAGCGGAAATGCGCAGATCTTTCTCATTTACGTCAATTTGGGATTTGTCTATCTGATCGCCACTTAACAAAATTGGCTGTTGGTGCCAGGTGTGCACTGGATAGAGTGATGCGTGGAATCCTCTCTCCAGCGATGCTCGCCCATTATCAAACAATACCAAAGCCGATATCGCCAGTGGCTGCAGTGGCTGGCATGAAGATCGGTCACCTACAATATCACCTGGTTTGCTGCTTGCTTTAGGGAGTTTGGAAGAATTAAGCGTTGGCTTTGATAAAATGGCAATGAGATGATGAATAAGGTGTGTGAATTAAAATGAACAGATTCTGTTGAAGACGGTGTTGGGTCATGGTGAAGGTGAGGAGACTGACATGAACTTAATCGATGAGTACTTTCTACATATGAGGACTATGATTCTTGATACATGTATCTCACCTGATTTCCGAGACGTTTCTTCGTGGAGTTGCCCTCCGTCTGTTTCTGGGCACTGTAAAGGGAAAACGGTACAAAATCAGGGTTAAATTTAAAGTTCATGACCATTTGGTCTAAAATGCAACCTGGATTTTGCTCTGTGCGACCCAAAAATTTGATGTTCTAATGCATTTTGTATTGTGTGCGTCTTGATTTTTTGGCCTGTTCGCCCAAAATCTCCTTTTTCACAATATGAATTTTGATCAAGACATCGACCTTCGTGGGCTGTCTACAGCTGTGACATCAGCACTCCGACTAAATCAAAGGCACGGCTAGCATCTTGGAGACAAAAGCAACTTTCAACTTGTCTATTTCACTCACACTACAGCATCAATTCTTCAATATGTGACCCTCCGCTACAAAACCAGTGTAAAGTCGCAAGGAAAATGAGCCTAAACGTACTGACATGACACCAGGAGATAAAAGATAGAAATAGAATCACTCAGACTTTACAACAGACAGACAGCCCATTACTGAGATTGACAAATGCAGTGTCCCCTCGCTATTACGAATCCTCTTATTCCGAGCAGGGGCGGATCAACAATTTCAGAAAAGAGGGGGCGCACTGTGCTAGAAACATTGAAATCTGCTGTGAATTTCAATGATTTGCTCCAAATTTCAGAATTTCATGGTCAATTTTACAGATTTGTTGGCCTGGGTTGGAATGACCTCTGAGGACTTCATACCTCTGTTATAACTGGTTGCATCTTCGACCTCTATAATACCTATCACTAACTGACCTAGTTTGTTGTGCCTGATCAATCACTAAATATTATGTTCCAAGGTTTAAAATACTTTTTAAATGTATAAGAATATGGCCCATAACCCCATACAACTAATCAGCTGATTGGAAGTGGAAATTTCCTTCCCAATTTTATTTTCTTGATGCAAAATGATTTTGCTGTTTTGCTTTTCGTGAACCAAATAAATCAACAAGTCCTGAAAGATGTCCACACCCATTCACTTATTCTCAACCATGGCTAGGCTAGCTATGCATATGATAACCTGTTGGGGTTTACATTCCCTGACAGGATGAATTTTTCACACTCCCCTGGTCTCTGGGCTTTAGGGAGTTGCATAACAATAACAAAGGATAGATTGGGAAAGAAGGGCACACCTTGGTTACCCTGACCTGTCTTTTCTAAAATCTAGTGTGGAAAAGTGCCAGCCTGAAGAAGACCCCGGTTGGGGTCGAAAATTTGCTAAGTCCTGGAAGTTGACTTCTTGACATTTACCTGACCTGGGAATAGATGGCAGATATAAGGTTTTTAATTTTGATTTTTAAATAATTTTATGGTTAAAAATATTTTTTAAATGTATAAGAATATGGCTCACAACCCCATACCACTAATCAGCTAATTGGAAGTGGAAATTTCCTTCCCAATTTTATTTTCTTGGTGCAAAATGATTTTGTTGTTTTGGTTTTCGTGAACCAAATAAATCAATAAGTCCTGAAAGGTGTCCACACCCATTCACCCTACTCTTCCTAGGCCTAGGCTAAACTCTGTTGGGGTTTTCATTCCCTGACAGGGTTAATTTTTCACACTCCCAGGTCTTCGGGCTTAGGGAGTTGCATAAAGATAACAAAGGATAGATTAGGGAAGAATGGCACAGCTTTGTAACCCTGAATTGGGCTGGGCATAGATGGCAGATTTAGGGGGCACAATGGGTGCCCCTCTTATGGCGGCAGGGTGATAGGTTTTTTTGTGCCTGCGAGCGTCTGTGAGTTCGAGTCCGGTAGGAAGCTACCGGTATGTCTTTCACCTTAGAAACCTGTTGTTATTTCATGTTCTTGTTTAAAATATTTTTTAAATGTATAAGAATATGGCCCATAACCCCATACCACCAATCAGCTAATTGGAAGCGGAAATTTCCTTCCCAATTTTATTTTCTTGGTGCAAAATGATTTTGTTGTTTTGGTTTTCGTGAACCAAATAAATCAATAAGTCCTGAAAGATGTCCACACCCCCTTCACCCTACTCTCATCCTAGGCTAGGCCTGCATAGGCTATAACTCTGTTGGGGTTTACATTCCCCGACGGGGTTAATTTTTCACACTCCCAGGTCTTCGGGCTTAGGGAGTTGCATAATGATAACAAAGGATAGATTAGGAAAGAATGGCATAGCTTGTATTGGTTACCTGACCTGGGGATAGATGGCAGATTTAGGGGGCACAGTGGGTGTCCCTCTTATGGCGGCAGGGTGATAGGTTTTTTTGTGCCTGCGAGGGTCCGTGAGTTCGAGTCTGGTAGGACGCTACCGGTATGTCTTTCACCTTAGAAACCTGTTGTTATTTCATGTTCTTGTTTAAAATATTTTTTAAATGTATAAGAATATGGCCCATAACCCCATACCACTAATTAGCTAATTGGAAGTGGAAATTTCATTCCCAATTTTAT
The DNA here is from genome assembly GCA_002633025.1 of Notospermus geniculatus. Taxonomy (NCBI): domain Eukaryota; kingdom Metazoa; phylum Nemertea; class Pilidiophora; order Heteronemertea; family Lineidae; genus Notospermus; species Notospermus geniculatus. The sequence continues at coordinate 27,607 of NMRB01002684.1, forward strand.
TTTCTTGGCGCAAAATGATTTTGCTGTTTTGGTTTTCGTGAACCAAATAAATCAACAAGTCCTGAAAGATGTCCACACCCCTTCACCCTATCCTCTTCCTAGGCTAGGCCTGCATAGGCTATAACTCTGTTGGGGTTTACATTCCCTGACAGGGTGAATTTTTTACCTCCCAGGTCTCCGGGCTTAGGGAGTTGCATAACAAAGGACAAAGTAGGAGAGAAGCCCACACCTTGGTTACCCTGACCTGGGGATAGATGGCCAGATTCAGGGATTTTTGATTATTAAATGATTTTATTTTATGGTTAAAAATAATTTTTAAAACTATAAGAATATGGCTCACAACCCCATACCAATAATCAGCGAATTGGAAGTGGAAATTTCATTCCCAATTTTATTTTCTTGATGCAAAATGATTTTGTTGTTTTGCTTTTCGTGAACCAAATAAATCAACAAGTCCTGAAAGACGTCCACACCCCTTCACCCTGCCCTCCTCCTAGGCTAGCCCTGCTTATTAAAGCCTCTGATGGACTGTCGGGGTTTACATTCCCTGACAGGGTTAATTTTTCACACTCCCCTGGTCTCTGGGCTTTAGGGAGTTGCATAACAATAACAAAAGTGAGACTAGGAATGAATGGCACAGCTTGGTTACCCTGACCTAACATTGTCTTTGCATTGTGTAAATGCACAAACTATTGTCAGTGCCTATATAATTTTCTGGCATGAAAATGCCCATGTTTCCACAAAGCAAAGAGAAAGTCTAACTTATGCTGCACTTTAGGCTGAAGTCCGACCCTAGCATTTGGCCCTTAATGGTATCTGTCGTATGGTTGCAGTGGCAGATTTCAGGCGCGCAGTGGGTGCCCCCTTATGGCATCAGAGTGATAGCTTTTTTGTTCGTGGAAAACGTATAGGCCTACCTGGCACCCCATCTTTGAAATTTTTCTGAGGTGTGCCCCCTCATTCCAGAATCCTGGATCGCCCCAGGCCTTGTCTTCTGAGGCAAGTGAAAAACTGCTTGTCTGAGACAATAGAAAACTCTATTGTTCTCAGGCGAGTAGTTTTTCACTCACCTCAAAACACAAGGCCCAATTTTCTCTTGGATTAACACTGGTTTTGTCGCGGAGGGTCACATATATTTTGAAAATAACCTGAAGTTTGAAGCAGCATCAGTTGCCAATCTAATGGATGCACCACTTTCATGGCCACAAAACAAAGGGTTTACAGTTCAGCTATGCATCTTCACTATACAGTTAGATTGATGATACTAGACAGTTCTGCGTTTCCACTTGAAGACACATGTCATCAGAACAGATGTTGAAAATGTTGATCTAGGCCAAGTAGCAGCTGTTTCAGACATGGAAAACTCTCTAACACACTGTTCAATCGACCAGGATTAGAGTTTTTTAAACACATATGCAGAATATGCAAGTTAGAGCTTGCAAATTATGCGGCTTTCGTTTCACTTCACTGAAGGATAACTGACAACCTGACATCCACAATTTTCCTATAAGGCACACAACATTGTCCAGTTTCCAACCCATCAGAACCGACCAGAGTATGCTAACTCTGACCACACATCACCATGAGATGAGGATTGGAAGTTTGATTCGTATTGAATTGCTTTGTCTAGAATCAGTTTGAAGAAAGCTGTGGCTTGCTCTGCACCTAGCATGATGATGATGACAGCATGATGATGATGACAAGCAAGAATTTTCATCCCGCTCTCTGTGAAATCAGAATGTGATGGCACCGCCCACGTCCCCCCCCCCCTACCACCACCCACCACTCCTCCCATCCCCGTCTAAGATATTTTTTCCCATCAGGATCACATACTTAGCAAATCCTATAAAATCTTCATGGTTTGTATTCATATAGGCCAGTTGTATTTCCACCAAGAGGACAAGCTGTTCCTTGGTCTTCTGTTCGCGTTCACGCACGTGTGAGTTGACGATGCGTTCAGTTTCCTCTCTCAACCGTGGGTAGCGAGACATCTGTAAAACAGTGATACATCTGCAGACTTCGGCGGTGCATTGGCCGTGCCATGATGGGACAACTATTGAAGCATTGAAATTTTGTTTGAAATGGTTGACCATGCATTTCATGTCAGTTACAGGATCAATCATGGAACAGTCCGTAACTAGTCCATTTCTCTCTTGACATGCGTGTGAAAGCTGAATAAACACTTCCATATCAGCACTCCGAGCTGACCAGCCACTTCCATATCAGCACTCATAGCTGATCAGACACTTCCATATCAGCACTAAGAGCTGACCAGACACTTCCATATCAGCACTCTGAGCTGACCAGACACTTCCATATCAGCACTCTGAGCTCACCAGACACTTCCATTCAGCACTCTGAGCTCACCATACACTTCCATATCAGCACTCTGAGCTCACCATACACTTCCATTCAGCACTCTGAGCTCACCATACACTTCCATATCAGCACTCTGAGCTCACCATACACTTCCATTCAGCACTCTGAGCTCACCAGACACTTCCATTCAGCACTCTGAGCTCACCATACACTTCCATTCAGCACTCTGAGCTCACCAGACACTTCCATTCAGCACTAAGAGCTGACCAGACACTTCCATATCAGCACTCAGAGCTGACCAGACACTTCCATTCAGCACTCAGAGCTGACCGTACACTTCCATATCAGCACCCTAAATGTTAGGTAAATAAGAACACTCACCTTATCTGTGCATTTTCTGACCACATTAGATAACTCTGAGACCACCATATCAACACAACGGATTGATGGCTCTTTTAACTTTTCAATTTGTCTTTTTACAATAGTTTCAAACGCCATGTCGGGGGTGAAGAGACCAGTCCTGGAAACAGAATAAAGAAAGCAAGTTAGACTGACATGGAAGCTTTGTCTTGTGTTTATCTTTAGCCAATGGATACTTTACTGCCTTAGAGGCCACCACCAGTTAGCAGTCCAAGAATGTCACTTGACGTCATGGACGTAGGCCATGGCCTCATGTCATTATAGACGACGTTGTGGTGTGTGTGTGATGTCAGATTCCGTGATGTTCTAAGACTGCTAACTGGTGGTGGCCTACAATGGCAGTAAAGTCTCCCATTGGAAAGGATAAATGAGATTTGACTCAACATAGCAACTTTTAATGATGGTTTCTTCCAACCGACTGATTCTTATCTTCAGCACCTATTGCATGGTGACCTCCAACTTACCTAATACCATGGATATTCTTGATTGCGTAACTAATTTCTCGTCGTAGTTCTTTCTCATCAAATTCAATCTGAAGGAAAGAGTTGTCAGTCAAAGTCATGTAGTGAACATGTAACCTGATGTCATCGTAAGGTTACATTGTAACCTGATGTCATTGTAAGGTTATATTGTAACCTGATGTCATCATAAGGTTATATTGTAACCTGATGTCATCATAAGGTTTTATTGTAACCTGATGTCATTGTAAGGTTATATTGTAACCTGATGTCATCATAAGGTTATATTGTAACCTGATGTCATCGTAAGGTTACATTGTAACCTGATGTCATCGCAAGGTTACATTGTAACCTGATGTCATCGCAAGGTTACATAAGGTTACATTGTAACCTGATGTCATCATGTTACATTAGCCTGATGTCATCGTAAGATCACATCGTATGGGATCAAAGTTTACACTCACCAAATCACCACTGGCCAAGACGGCTTGAAATTTGTGAATCAAATGTGAGGCAGTCTAGGAAAACCCGTCAGATGTCACATTTGAGGAAAGTGTTAATGGCCTTGGTGAACCCACATATTTCAATAGCTGAAATGTACTTCCTAACAGGTAAACAGTAACAGATCAATGCAAAGGCAATCTGACGGGTTTTTCTAGACCGTCTCATAAATACATGTTATTTTGGCAGAGGAACATAATCGTACCTTAACTAGTTCAAATGGGAATCGCTCGTGGAATATTCGGTTAATTTTGGCACCACCAGATAGTTCCATGGTATTGATCTCAGACCCAGAACCCTCAATATTTTTCTCAAAGTCCACACCAAACTGCTGCACCATTCTGGAAGAGAAGATTTAAGTTTTACAGAAACTGATCACAAGATGAAAAAGATACCGAGGACATGCTATCCTCACAGAATGAGAATTAAAACTACAATACTTCTTCCAAAACCCTTCTTAAAGCCAGCAGCACACCAGGCGATATCGCAAGCGATCTAATCGCTACCGATCTAATCGCTACCGATCTTCTCGCGAACCACTCCAAGCTCGGCGATTTCGGTTTTGGTATTGTTTGATATTGGCCTCGGCGAACACCACTGGCGAGAAGATTCCAGCACAACCTGGCATCACCAGCCGATTTTGCTTGGTGGCGAGCAGATCACTTGACATCGCCCGGGTGCTGCTGGCTTAAAATTCTAGTCCTCACAAATCCCTTCAAAGGGCACCAGCCGAAGGAAGTGAGCAGTGAAATGACATCCTTATTGACTTGTGTCCTCAACTTACTGTAACATGGCCTTAGTCTTCCGAGCCGGGTCGTCGGGCCTAAAGTTCTTATATTCCTCAACATCTCGCTCCATCGAGAGAAGCTGTGACTGTAGTTTGTTACGAAGTTGCGGTAGCGTGTCTCGTATGTGATTGGTCAATTGCTGATTCAACACTCGTTGTAAATAAGGCGTACCCATTTTGTCCGCTACGTGTCTGGAAAGACAACAAAACTTGTTAGAGAGAGAAGCAACTCAGATTTCACATACAACAACTGGTCTGCCCCCGCCCACTTGCCCTCCGAGTTTCCAACTTTCAACTTCAAACCCTGTACTTTTTTTGCAATGTTGTGTCCCAGTTGATTCCTGAGTTCGTGAGGCAAGTACATGTAGGAGGAAACCTACCTATATGAGGGGTGACTGAGAAAGAAAGTCCTCTCTGCCCCCAGAGCTGCCTTGATATCTTTCTTCCCCTCGATATCCCTCTGGCTCCTATTGACCACCCCGATGTAACCCCTCCTCAGGGGGAGCAACTTGTTCTCCAGGATGTCCCTAGCGTCGGTGCCGTCATCCATCAGATCCAGCTTGGTGATGACACCAATGGTGCGTATACCTGCCAAAGATTGAATTGCTCTGTATCAGATTTTTCCATCAGGGTTGAGGGCAAAAGCATTATTGGCCCTGGTAAGTAGGGAAGAGGCCATCTCTAGCTATTCATGTTCCTCACTGGGATGGGTCTTTTACTTGCCCTTGCAAAGGCACAAGGTACAAGGCACTACAGCTTACTGTCCCATGCCACTGGCTGAAGAGCCAGGGATGATTAATCCCATATGGCCCAAGAGTCGAACCTGGGACCTGCTGCTTGCTAAGCGGACATGCCTTTGAGGCCTTTGCTAGGTGGACACGATAACCACTTCCAATTCAATGCCTATTCAATCAACCATTCATGGTTGATTGAGCACCAATCAGGAGAATTTTACAAGGTATTGGTCCACTAGAACTTTGCTGCCATCTTTTGGCGATAAGCACGGCTGACTGCTCCTAATTTCCTATTGGCAGAAGAGCAATACAAACCTTGAGGATCCACCTCCTTGGCTATTTTTAAAGCATCTGAATTCGCTAAATCTGTGTTGGCGGGAGACACCGCCAAGACAAGACAATTCTCCTTCGTAATAAACTCCATCAACATATTCCTGATCTGTATTTCAATGTCTGCTGGTTGATCACCGACAGGCACCTTCGTCATTCCTGGTAAATCTATCAAGGTCAGGTTCAGAACTGAAATTGGAGAAAAATATTGTTAGAGCGATTTCACTTTTGGTATCTCTACTAGAAAGTACCTGAGGAAGTCATGGAAATGTGACATCATGTGAAGAACCTCCATAGAGCTTGTGCAGCGGCTCATTATGACGTCACTTTTGACCGGCGGTCCACCATGCTGGCGGTCAACGGCAAAGTGCGCCAGATCGCGTCTTGGTTGAAGACGCAACACTCCACTTGCGCTGACGACAAACTGCACCATGTGGGTCGCCGACGTCATTTGGCGTCAGTTTGACCCGCAAGATGGCAGATTTTTTTGTGATGACATCACCTGCACAAGCTCTGTAGAGCTGCACAGATGTCATTTCGGCATGAAAACGTACCATTTGGCGAGTAGACCCTCAGGTTAATGGGTACTGATGATATTCCTTTGTTTGCTCCAGTGACCCTGTCAGTCTCATCTTCAATCTCCTTGCGGACCATGTCAAAGTCGGTGAACTTTCGGCCCTTGCAGTGCAAGAATTCAGCATATTCTGGAAATATGTAAGAAGATTGTTTGAAACATGTACAGTGGAACCTCTCTTAACGGACACCTCTGCCAGGAGGACACCTCTCTATTAAGGACACTCAAGTTCAGTCCCAAATTGACCATTTCTATTTATTTTGACCTCTGTAATCAGGACACCTCTCAATTAATGACAGCATTTGTCAGTCCCAGAGGTGTCCTTAATAGAGAGGTTCTACTGTATTTTTTTCTGGGGCCAGACCGAATGGAAGTGGCCAATGGGGACCCTAGCCGAGTACCTCAAAAGGTGTCACTAGTGGTTAAAAGTATTGAAATGAAATTGACATCCCGGTCCTGATCAATTTCCCACATAAAAGGCGTCCATTGTGTAGGACCTGGTTTCAGTGTATCGTAACTAGGATCCCCACCGCATTCAATTGGTGTCCTTGATAGAGACGTGTTCTCTTTGCCAAGGTGTCTACAGGGGAGGTTCCACGGTATTTAGCTTTCTTGCTCTCAGAACAGGTGGCTGAGCTACCTTTGATGGTATAGATGATTCTCAAATTCGCAGATCTGCGCACTTCTGCCGAAATCTCAACCAGAACCTCGATCTGAAACCAGCTGACGTGACGCCATCCATGACTCAGCAATGGTCGAGTCTGACGCAACGCCGTCGAAGTCACTTTCGTGGGGTTGTCTGCGTCATGTCATTCAGCTTCAGATCGAGGTTGTGGTTGAGATTTCAGTGGAAGTGCGCAGATCGTGTCGATTTGAGAATGGTCTATTCGGGGTTTTTTTTTAATTACAACATACCAATTTTTGAATTGATCAGCTGAAGAATGAGTGGTCTTCTTGTAACAATACCGTTACCACGTGGAAGGAAATCTCTGGAAATATACAAATAGACGGAGTCAGAAAAAAGGTATAAGCCCACAGCCAACAAAGCTAACTTCTTAACCGCTCATTTTATGGTAGATAAGGCAGCTAAAAGGATTACAGTCTCACCCCTGGGTACAAAAGTTACTGATACTGTCACACCGCCCACTAATTCATCTAAACAGTGTAAATGTCATTTCTTTAGTTACCAAAGGCCAAATCAAACAATGACGGATGCGTGGGTTTGAAAGAAGATGTTTCAAAAGGTAAGGCAGGTTTCGCCCTCGGGGATCTTTTCCATTCATGCATCAGCCTTCCTATGACGTACCATAGCAAAAGTAGCACCATGCTTGTTTTTACGAAACATTTCTGAACATTTTTAGCTGCATCAGGTTGAGGTCGAGGCTAGCAGGGTAGCGACAGGAAAATGCATCAGAGAACATCGCCATCACTGCAAGGCTTCATATCTCCAGTCCAAAGCCTGTGTCCACTATAGCGGTTTTTGCCACGGTTTGCAGTGAGCGGCACAATTTTCACAGGCGTTGGGATAATTTTTTTTAACACGGCATTTTATTATTGCACCATTGAAGGATTATCCAAAACCTTTTGAAAACAACTTGCCGCAAACCGCGGTGGAATCCGCTATGGTGGAAACAAGCCTCAACAGGAAATTTAGCGTTTGAGCCCATCTATGATCACGAGCACATCAACATGAATGAAAAACAAGGTGTTCCAATCTCTCATTCAGTTATTCCAGCAGCATCGTTGATATACTATAGCCTAGATGAAGATTGGAGGTATTGGTATATGCAAATTGTAATATACGAAGATCTTCAAAGGGCAGACCAACAAAAAATCAATACGGTACAAAGCGAATAAACAATGACGAAGTACAATTACTTGCTACATATTGGTATTTGATAAACTCTGTGATGTGTTTATACAGAACTGATATGCTGTATTTATAGACGATTCTCGAATTTGCAGATCTGCACACTTCAGCCAAAATCGCTACCACAACCTCAATCTGAAACCAGCCGAGGTGACGCAATCCATGATTCAGCAATGGTCGACTCTGACGCAACGTCGTCGCAGTCACTGCTCTGGCATTCTCTGTGTCATGTCATTCAGTTTCAGATCGAGGTTGTGGATTGCGATTTCGGCGGAAGTGCGCATATCTTGCTCGTTTACGTCAATTTGAGAATTGAAAATGCCAAATCTTCATTAAACCGTGTTTACAGTTTCTCATTGTTTTTACAAATGAGAGTCCTCAACTAGCACGAAGGAACAAGAGTTAATTATTGATCACTTATGGTAATCAACCAGACATCACACTTGATGATTACACAGTGCAGCCAATTATACCATACGCAAGTCAAAATATCATTCATATTCTTTCATTACGTCTACAACGAATACATGAATATTATTCTATACTATACGCGCAGTACCGTAGGCGTATGAGCTACAGTTGGCCAGGGTCGGAAGTTTCCAGCACTGGTATCACACTCATGGCAGTAATATGTAGGAAGTTCTTACAAGAAACCCAGAGATCTAACACAGATGCCACAGCTCAGAAATTTCCTTTTCCAATTCGAACAGTTAGAGAGAAATGACTCAATATATTCATTGATCGTGTTCTCGGAGCCTTGACCTCGAAACATACATTCCTCTACATGCATTCATTGATTTTCCCCGCACTGCAACATTCTGAGCGGAGTGCTCAGTCAAAGGATTTGGCAGCCAGTTGTCTCTCTCAGAACTGATCAGTTGTATGCTGTCAATTACTGTCCTACTGCGACTGCATCATTGGATCATTTAATTAATTTCTCATGCAAATTGCTGCAGAATCAATTTCTAAGGAATGATTACGACATGTTGCAAGATTAGGCGCTGGGATTTTAATACACCGTCATTTTCTACCAATGATGTCCTCCCCTAAACCACCAGCACCAAGGTGATATCGCAAGCGAGCTAAATCGGCAGTTGAAGCCAGGTGTGCGCTGGACAGTGATGCGCGGCACCCAGGCACATCCTGAAGGGCTGCTTCTTTAACAGCAGCACACCACCAGGCAATATAGCAAGCGATCTTATCGCCAGTGAGCAAAATTAGCTGTTGACGCCAGGTGAGTGCTGGACAGCGATGTGTGGAATACTCTCACCTGCAATGCTTGCTTAATATCAAACAATACCAAAGCCAATCCCTAGTCTGTGGTGGCTGGCACAAAGATCGGTGGCGAGTAGATCGCTTGTGATATCACCTGGTGTGCTGACTGGCTTTACAAAACATTATCAAAGTTAATTCATGTCACAGTCATAATGTCCCTTTCACCTCAGTCCATGCTGCAATCCCAAAGCGTGCCAAGGAAAATTGGCTTCACGTCCTCTGTCCCCAAGGATGCGGTCACAATCAATCACTATTTACCTACCAATATACTGGTACAAGAGAATGTGGAGAGGGAGACAACACTGATACAGTCGATGACGAATCAGGAGGAATGAAGAATTGGAGCGGGGAGATCGAGTGGTTTCACTTTGAGTTGGTGGGATGGACTGAATAAAGTCCGTCATTTGCTCTACATTTGTATTGTAGGCAGCAGCAGAATTCAAAAGTGATTTTGAGCCAAGAGATTTCAGGGAGTCAAACTGGAAGGAAAGAGTAGACGCCAATAAGTCACAATCAAAGCTGGTCTCAGGCTGCACCCTGTGTAGGCTAGGGGCTCCATTTTTGGGTTACACACTGACAGGTCAAGGGCTAAGCAGGGTGTTAAACAGTAACTGTTAGCATCTCGGCCATAAGCAGAACTCTTAGTTAACTCCAAAAATGCCTAAGTCGGAGAGGGATTCTAATTGGCAACTGTGGCAAATGGTAGCTAGTGCCGGAAAGGGGCAGAAGAACCCAAACAAGATCGATTAGTCATTCACGTCAATACTACTAAATGAATGGGGCTGGGTGGATGAGATGGAGCAGGCGTTTGGGACAAATCAATAAATGGACATTGGATATACTGATGCAACATATAGATAATCTGCTGGTGATGTACTCTGCATAAGACATCAGAGGAGCACTTCTACATAACGGGATCAGAGGTTGCATTTTTGAAGGACTTCAAATCAGGGTAAAGGAAGAGTCGGTTGTCAAGTCAGAGTGGTGCAGTAGAAACATAGCCGCCTAATACAACTGCTGTTGTGGGTTTGATTCCCATGATGAACCATTCTCCACACAATGCAAGAGTAGGACTGCAGCAAAGGAGGATTACTCCAGGAACTCTGGTTTCCTCCTGCATTGACTCAAGGCCCCAGAGAGCGAAGAAATCACTTGTGTCTGGATTATGTTGACACCCATGTCTGTCAATATTGAACATACTGGTACTGGAAATATGAATGGAGCGCCCCGGGTGGAGCGCTCACAGTGGAGAAACTTGTTGGCAACAAGCCCGGGCAACGAGGTCAAAATGACCATCCAGCAAATATCAATTTATGAATCATTTGGCATTTTGTATTAGTTCATTCCAATATAACAATGGTTATTGGGCACAGGCCAGGCATTATGCAAGTTACCAAAATATTTTTGTGACTCAGTGAAACTGAAAGAAAGGCACCACACCAAGCATACCAGTAAAACAAGTGAATCAACGATAGAGAAGAAATAATTGATTAACACTAATAAAGTACCCCTTTTTAGTTTTAATTCTATTTTTTGGGTATTACCATGTGATTAATAGTACCAGTAATTTATAACAGCTTACCCAAGGTCCCAAGGAGGGTCTTACTCTTTAAGTTCTTGACAACAAGGTACGGTACCAAAGGATGAAAATCCAAGGGTGTCAGGATTTCAAAAACCATTTGTTAAAACTTTTAATTAACTACCGGTACATGTAATTCACTACAGGGCAATGATTGAACAGGAACTTGGGTTCAGGACATGACCCCATGTATCTTCCCCATTATTACAAGAAGGAAGTCACACACATGGAATTGGAAGTCATTCTGCATGTCCTGAAATCTCTCAGAGATAACTTTTTTTCTTCTCAGAGAGAACTTGTGCTGAACAAGGAAAAAGAGTCAATGAATCTCCTCCCTGCTGTCCCAGAGAGGCAAGGCCAACACTTGCACGTTGTATGTGTTGTGTTGATGACATCATTTCCAATTCTGGAGTATGACATGAATGATTAATCCAAAAATTATTTATTTTGACAGTAAATCATCACACGAGAACACACACCTCAAACATATAAAACATTGTGTGCAATGGAAACATAACTACTGTAACTGTATTTGATGGGTGATGAAGCCAAAATCAGCTGTCAAAATTGATCCACCACAAACCAGGCAACTCTGGCCACCTATCAGCAAAACAAGGAACTAAATTTCTCCTGGCCAAATCGGCCAATAAATTCACCTTTTCCCAGCAATTCTAAGAATCAATTTGACAGTCTTTCAAATCAATACAGTCTATATTGTCTATACAAATACACAGGCACAACAAAATCTTGTTTTAGCCCAGAATAATTCAGGAGAAAAGCGGCGAAAATTTTGACAACTCACCTTCCAACAAAATTTTCGAGCACACTCGACTTGCCAGCGCTCTGGCTTCCTACGACGGCGATCTGCGGCAAATCAAGCGTCAGAGGCACGCCAAGACTAGAAAATGCATCCTGTAACTTGTTTACAAGGGGGATGAGCTGTTCCATCCCCAAATTCCCGGCCATTTTGGGGGCGTTATCAGTTATACCTCCCTCAAGAAATGTACATTCATGCAGTTTATGTTCACTTCCTCGATTTCTGTAAATATGGCGGAGTTTCTCACAAGTGCGCATGCCTAACCTGGTTATCGCAGGTCAACTCAAAGTATGGTGGACCGATAGGGTCAGCGAGGCTTTTTCGAACGGTACGGTGGCCGAGTAGTGTAAATCCCAAATTTAGAGAGGCTAGTTCGGCTGGGAATTTTCGTTGACCTTGGTTGGGTAATCGACCAAGACATCCTGACTTGGGTACAATTTTAGTTGCAGAGGAGTCCGAGAATAATTTGTGTGGTCAAGGAAAATCCGTCGGTCGGAAGCCGCTAAGGGCTGCCAGATGCCTGTGCATTGATCTGTTACTGTTTACCTGTTCTGTAGTACATTTCAGCTATTGAAATGTGCGGGTTCACCAAGGCCATTAACCCTTTCCTCAAATGCGACATCCGACGATTTTCCTAGACTGCCTCACCGACAATCATTTGATTTCCTATTCACACATGGCACGACCAGCTCGCTCATTAGGGAGGTTTCACAAACTAAAGAACACCTCACAATAATATTGTCATTTACATCATTTAATCATTTCAAATTTCAAGGAAGTAACTTACAATAGAAAGACTTATCCTCAGAAATCCACAGACGTCATTTCCCTTGCTGGTAGCATCAGCAGAGGGTAGAATGTTGACGGTTGACATCTTTTGCCACAAGATCAATGATGACATTAAAATGGTCTGTGATCTGATTCTCTGAGAGGTGATAAAAATGCAATCACTTTCCGGCAGTGCTTGGCTCATTTAGTTCTATCAAGTCACAATCATGATTCAGTTATACAAGTACATTGTAACAACAAACATGTTGACATACTGAGAGAGTGTTTCTGCACCAAATGAATCGAGACAGACCACATCACGTTTCATCACCACTATCATCACCATTATCAGTAATTAAGTCCAGTAACTCTGTCTCCATTTCATTCATTTCTTGCTCAACATGCTCCTCCATTTCTGCATCAGATTCAGAATCAGAAAGTCCAGTACCCGCCATCTTTAACTTCTGTTTCCGGGCAGATAAAGGCTTCTTCTTATAAGGCTCTGAAAAGAGTAACGACTTTTGAAATGAAAGAGGAACAAGAGGAGCATTGCTCCTGCGCTCAGCTGGCATACCGGTACCTCAAGTGCTTCCATTCCAGTGCAGGAAACAGCACAACTCAAACCCATCAAATCTGATAAAACTTGTTACTGACAGCTGCAAAGTGACCCAACCCATCTGTACACTCTCTGAGAGATGAACAAAGGGTCAAATCGATTTGGAGAGTATAGTCTGCCAATAAACCAATATGCAACAAATACTGAAAAGTACTCACTTTCCAAGTGTGAAAATGGCATGGTTTTAGTCCTGAGTAAGTCGATGTGTTTCGTTATGATATCACGACAGTAATATGTCGCATCTTTCTCCAGCCAACCATCTTTCTCGGTACATTCACACTCCTAAAACAGAGGACATCCAATCAAAGGAATTCTTTCTCAAAAATCCTTCAACACCATGGACATCAGATGAGGTTGAGCAAGTCTACCACTCATCGAATAGCAGGAAAGAAATGTAACTTTTAAACAATGTTCAACTGACAGCTAAAGGATTTTCAATCAAATTTTTTACAATAAACTGAGATGTTTTGAGAACACCTCTGGGCCTATATTCACAAAACGACTTAAAGGAGTTAGACGCCGAAGTTGTAAACACTCACTCACTGGTTCTCTATCCACGGACGCCTGCGGTGCTGCCACCTATTGACGGTGATATGTACTGACGTGAATATCGTGAGTGAGTTGCATCAGACCGGGAACCAGTCTAACGATCACGGGTGCTGCCACCTGCACGAAGGAATAAAACTAGTTTGCCGACCATATTTGTAAACAAACCAGCTTGTTTACAACTTCGGCGTCTAACTCCTTTAAGTCTAAGTGTGTGACACTTATCTTCTGTGTTAAACAAAGGATAAGTGTCACACTTAGACTTAAGTAATTTTATGAATATGGGCCCTGGACAGTACCGAGTACCTTGCCATCATTCTTGGAGACGAGAGCCTGTATTTCAGGAACCTCAACATCACAGATCTGGTAAAACATCTGTCGATAGGGAGGGATCACACCGGGTCGGAAAATGTATGCAGTGTCCTGGGAGAAATAGAGAATTCAAGTCAATGAGGAACCGGCGTGCCGTTTATCCCGACAGGTCGGCGCAGCTATCGATGAGACCGAACCGACGTCATTGACGTCGTTTTATGTGCTGACGTTGCGTCATGAAAAAATCTGCTGTACATTTTTCTACAGGAAAAAATAAGATAAAGACGTTGCCGTTATCGCCATCCTACCTCTTTAGTTTAAGAAAAAAAAGCAAAGAAATTGCAGAAATTTTCATCCGCGACAAGATGGTGTAAATTTTAATGTCATGCGACCGACAAAATAGGGTTTATTTCACGCCAGAAGTTAATGGAAATGACTTGAAATCACGTTGAAAAAAGAAACTTCGGTCTCATCGATCGCAGCGACACGTCGTGACGTTAGTTCGTCCGGTTCCTCATTGGATGAACTGGGTGAATCAAGATTAGAATAATACTGTACTAAATCTTGCACGCAAGATCAGCTGAAATGTTGAAAGCCCCGCCCAGCCATCATAGGTTTTCTCATATTCCAATAACAGAGTTGCCGTATTGGTGTAACTCACCCGAGTCACCTCTTGCTTGGATCTTTCGGGCCATGATTCTATGCTCTCCTTGTCCAGCACTGAGGCACTGGTATTATGCTTCTTTTGAACAGAACCTGGCAGGGCGTAGTTGAATGTCCGCCGTTTACACCTCACTGGCAGCTCCTCACCATGAATTCCTATATAAGACAACAAACCAAAATATTATGGTGACAAGATTCAAGAAAGGCATTTCATGTCATTCATGAGCAAATTTCTGCATTTGAAGAGGAAAGTTTGGACAATGATGCATAACATCCGCAGATAGCCAGAAGAGTTTCCAGCAGAAGAAAGAACCTAGCAGTCCATGGTGAGGTTAAGCTCCGTCTCCACTACAGCGGTTTCTGCCACTGTTTGCGGTAAGCAGTGCGGTTTTCACAGGCGTTGGGATGATTCACACACCTTGCCAGTGTTGTCAAACCATCGAAGGATTCAAAACCGTGAAAACCGCACCACTCGCTGCAAACCACGGTGGAATCCGCTGAAGTGGAAACGGGCCTTAAATGACAGGTGATTACTTACTTTGTCGAATTCTGACGTCAATTGTCTGGTATTTCTTAGCATTGATATCCTTCTTTGGATCATATCCGTATCGTACCCACATTGCTCGCCAGGGACCAGTCATGTAATAGTAAGCAACGAATGGAAGATACACCTTCAACTTTGTAGGGTGATATTCGGTGTTTGAACGGATGGCAAGCCGTGACCAAATAGGCCGTTTCTCGAACAACTGTAAATATACATAACCAAAAGTAGATTCTCTCTCATCTATTTTTGGTATAACTCATAGCATTTATCATCAGTCCCTGTTCACAAACTCAAGTTACTGGCTTGATTCTTGTATGATTCTGTATCATAGAAAGCACTTTCTGAAAACATTACATACTCTACCATTGATCCACCACACTTCCCATTCACATTACTGGCAACTAGTATGTGACTGCATCCAAAGTTCTGAGGTCAATATCTCACCTTCCTGAGTTCCTCCACTTTTTCCATTTCCTTATCAACTTTTGGTTTCAGATATTTTAAGGCTTCCTGACTGGGGCCTGTTGGAGCCTCCTGCTCCCACTTGACAAGCATGTTGTAAGTGAATCGCTTCTTACGACCTGCAATGTGACAACCAGGAAAGGAAATGCATGCGAAGAGAGAATTTGGATGTAATTTTCTGAGGACTTGTGTGAAATCCACCTACCTAAACCAATTGTCTTTTCATCTCTTATGATGACTTTTCCCTCATCTGTTTTGACTCTGGAAAACAGTTTGTCAGGGCGATACATGTACAGCACCGGTTGGTCAGTCCTTGAGAAAATTGGAGGGACAAGGAAAAGTGGAGCTGGTTTCTGAATCCAACTGGAATGCTCAAGTTTATCAATGACCAGCTGATCACGCATGGATTTGTAGGTGTCTGGTTGCATTCTTGTCATTGGAAGATACTGGAAGTCCATTAAGGCTGGAAAAGTAAGAAGACAGAGCCACTGATTGTCCATATTTTTCACAAAAGTGAGAAGGAAAAGATCTTTCTGGGAGTCTGGATATAGAAGAAGCGCTTGCTTGTGGAAGTGATCGTCCAATCATGCCAATGGGAGAGGTATGCAATGACCAACTTTTCATTCAAACTAACAACCATACTGTACAACACACCTTCAAATCTGAACACAGTCTCAACGATTCCGACCATTTCAACTTCATATTTTTCTGGTGTTTCTTCTTGATTCTCCTGTGGCTGAATCTTCCTCCTCCGTACTTTCATGACAAAGCCAATTGCTTGAGATCGGTCAGCATAAGCAGCTCTACAAAAGTTATCACCAGGACGGAACTTGAGGCAAAGACGTCGGGACTGATCAGCAGCAACCTGAAATACATGTGAAAAAAATCAAATTCACTATCTTCACTATCATGACCATGCACTGAAAATGCACATCACAGTATCATGACATGCATGCATCATCCTGTGCATCATCTGCACTGCCCTACATGCATGTTATTCGGTTCCGCGGTTTTGAGGCATATTCTCTTTTTCTGTGACAGTGACAACCTACCCTTGATATGGAACGCATTCCTCCTAACGTTTCTATTGCCTTGTCCACATTTTGAACCACACCTGGGTACTCAACGCACACTAATTTAGCCTTTTTTATCGGAACTCGCAGGAAATTCTCATCCATGATTTCTTTCTATCGCTTACAACACTAGCCAATGCTGTAATCTCAAAACGTAGAGAAACATTTTCTCATTTCAAGCTTAACTATAGGAAATATTTTATCTAAGTCAAATTGTTATGATATATAAATATTAAGAACTTGACATAACTATTGCTTTTTATGAAAAACTGCGAATGTTATTATTTTAGCTGTATAATTTAGAGAGTACACACAATGTTTTGAAAAAGCAGACGACGCGTTTTCATCAGCAGAAATCGTCGGCTGCTATCCGCATTTCTCCTGCAGTTTCACCGATTTTACTGTCTAAACGTCATCACATTGCGAGAAGATGCATCATATCTAGATTAAGAATGTCCTCTAATGATGGCGATCTGTGTCGTGTAGGTTTTAGGCCTATTCCTGAATAGGCCTAGAATTCAGGAAGAGGAGAAAATATTTTTTGACACACCACTCCCCCCTCATCTGCTCATCACCAGCCCAGCCCCCATCACATGTAGGCCTACATGTATGATGTAGGCCTAGCCTAGGCCTACAGCACTGCATATGGTTTGTCCCTGACCACTGCAAAAGCACATGGTCTGACCTTTGCTGTCGTCATTCTCTTTTTCAGAATACTGAGAATTGTCAAACAATGAGTCTGTCAACACTTTTCCCTTATAAGAAAATAAGACGATCTCTGCGACTGGAACATCGAGACGTAATTGAGTATCGGAAGAAAATTCAGCAAGGACCACTTGGATATTTGGAAGTTTTGCCACCAGAATTGAAGTATTACCTCTTCAGTTACTTGTCAAGTATGTGGTTAGGTCTTGATCATTCTTCCTGGTGTTCAGTTCAGTTATTGAGAAAAAGGATGAGATATCATTTGGCATGGCATTTAATTTTGTGACTACTAAAACCTTCTTTATATTCCAGGGGAATATCTAGGAATACCAACATAGTAAAAAGCAATTAAACAGCCCTAACTCAAGTGATTTTAGGTTCAACAATTAATTAATTTTATATTCTTTTTCAGTCAATGATTTGAGTAAATTGACCATCACATCCAAGTCTGTTCGGAATGTTGTAGAGTTGTACAGATGCAGCAAGTGTGCCAAACAATTTAAGTTTGACATTGGACCACACAGAGACAGAACCAAGGAAGAACATGAGAAATCCCTGATATTCTACAGCAGACTTGGTAAGCTCATCTCCATATTCTGAAAGTAAGATTGAGGGAATTGATGATAAGAAAAGTTTGGTGTCTCTGCATCGACTTGTGTTTTTACTTTGTTCAAATTGTGTTGTTTTTACCTGGAATGGCTGCATCAATCATGGTTTCTATTTTTTCAGGTTTGCTGCTAAAAAGATCAAGCTGTCTCTATGCAACCAAGGAGCGATTGAGAATGATAGAGCAGTGCATGTTCCAGGTGAGGAAAGAAGCTTGCCCATGGACCCAATCCAAGACCCCCCCCTCAAGTCAATGACCTGAGCAAATTTAATTGACCCTCAGCACATCCAAGTCCGTGTGGAATATTATTGTAGAGTCACATTCAAGCCCCCCGCCTCCGATAGGCCCTGAGCCTTCTTCTGAAAGCTTTCTTTTATTGCAGCATATGTGCATGGTATCCAAATCCTGTAGTGATTATGACGGTTGTAACTCACTCACCTACTTTGGGACGTTTCTCAAAGTTGTCTTGTCTGGCTGGGATGATATGGAGTGTCACCGTGCGTATGTGATGTTAGCCAACAGCGTCCACACCAACATCCTCAGATACTTAGGACTTATTGTAAAATCAACAACAGGCAAGTAACATAAATGAAAGACAAAAAGCAGCGAGATGATCTGTGTCCTTGATCTTTACTTCAAGATCACCTTGATGACACAGCTGAGATTTGTCCAATCTGTGATCATATTGCTAGTCTGCATGTTTGCCTGAAACATTCACTCACAGCAATTTAAGTTCAGGCTTGAAATGAATTTGAACCCTGGCTGATGTCCCATGGTTGTGGCACATTAATTGGCAACATCATGCAATTTCAGTATTCCTTTTCAGGGCTATACTCTTCCTTAGAAATGCACGTGCGTCTGTTCCTGCGTCGAGTCTTCCTAGATCCGTATGAAAGAATTGATGACCGCGGGTTGTGGCTGAACAAGATACTCAGTGGATGGCCCATGGTTCACCAGGCAAAGATTCTCTACCTCTTGTATGGACCATCAGGAATAGGTAGGAAATTTCTTATGCTGCATTTCTGTGTAAACTGAAGGGGGCGTGGTACACAACTGTACGTTAGGGAGTTTACTTTTCTGATACGGGTCTGTGCAATAATAACACTCTAAACAGACTATCCTGGACTAGGCGAGGTTGTGCATGCAAAACAAGAAACTAAGAAAACTACACCAAGGTTGAAGCAAAAAACACCTGTTAGAAGACAATATCTGGGCCTGAACTCTGGAAGTTTTGCATGTCTAAGATTCGTCTCCAAATTATAGGTGAAATCCAATGGGAAGAGATGTGTGACAACACAGCAGCCAACCACCAACAGCTGTACGGATGCTTTGGAGAGCTAGGGAGTGCATTTCAGGTCCTGTACTTCACACGACAGTGGTCTGATGACAACATTATCAGTGTCTTTGATGAAATCACAAGTAAGTATTCCAATGCTTGCTGAATCGAAGTTAAAGGGACCCTACAGGCAGCCTCCTCATAGACATTTGGAAAAGGATCACTTGTGTATGTTTGTGTTCACAGGCCATTCTTGCATCTTCAGACTTGAATTCTACATATTGCAGGTATCCCAGATGAGTGGTTAGCTGAGAACACCGCCAGTCTCATGTTCACCAGTGGCTATGACATCACATTCAAAGTCCTCGCAAGTAAGGCTGTGAATGGCCGCTTACGGGATATAGCGACTTGTATCACATCACTTTGTTTGGTAAGTAAGAATATGCCGGATCCTTGTTTCTGGGACAGTACAGTGGACCAATATTTGTATGATTGAAGTTGATCGGTCCTTGTTGATTTCTAGTTGATTCTGATTACTCAGTCTCATGTCGTGCAAATGGAAGAAATAAAGCTGTTCAACATTTCAGGTTTACACCAAGATCAACAAGGGAGTGAGCCAGATCATCATGTTGATCAAACAGCTCTGTAAGGTCCTTGACACCCAGCAAGAGAAAGAATTATTTCTGTTTGAGATAGTCAATGCCTTCAAAGCTGTCGTCTTGGATCTGTACGAATTTGATGACCCAGGTTAGTACAGTCTTTGTGTTTAGAGGGGGTTGCTGATGATTATACCACAAGTCACATGTGTCTGAGTTTGAGACACAAACTGAAGGACACTCTGTGCTCTCTGCACTTATTCAATGATGCCTTCAAGATGTTTGCTTTAATCTTCAGATGAAGACCGAGCTGTTGACATGACATTCATGCTGAATGCCCAGGCTGAGTTCATGAAGGAACTTATCAATCTCTCACTGATGAAGATCGAGTGAATGACAAGCAAGAGCCCAAGTGAAAGTTTTGTGTGGCCGTTGATGTGGAACTAGGCGCTTCAAAGACAAGGACATTCCTTACTTTGAGTGATTCATACCACAAAAATATTTCCATTTTGGTATCCCGCTATGGTGCTATATGATCATAATCAGTGTAAATAACACAAAGGTCCAGCATTGCAGATCGAGGTGAACTTTCAAATTTGAAAACCCTGCCTTTTCAAAGTTTAAAGTTTACCTTGAAAGCAATCTACCCTGCCTCCAAGCATTACTGTGATACAGTGTTAAAAGGATGAGGTGTGAGTGATCTCTAGTCAAACTTGTAAATATCTGTTGTTACTCTTGTTGGATTTTGCAAAGTAATATTTATTTATCATGGACTTTATTGTTGATTGGTTTCAAGCTTTAGGCTTTCCCTGCCTCAGCCTGAAGTGAAAGGTTGGTTGTGACGACACATTTTGCAGAATGTTTGTAAAATTATCTACCAGTAACTCCTTTGATGTAGAGAAGGATTTCATAGCCTCTCTTGAGCTACTTCCTTCTTAATGTTGCCAAGAATGGGCGAGTGTGATGATATCACAGTGGAAGAGTTTCAGACACTTGTCAAAGAAGCCAGGGTTCAATTCTCATTTAAATTGCCACACTTGAAGTTGTGTGAATTTTGAATAAGTTGTTCATCTCGAAGTTGGAAACCAATAGTTGTTATCTTATTGTTAAGGTTTAAGAAGTGTTGTTGAAGTTTGTTGCATAGTTGTTGATAGTGGTGTAAAGCCTGTCACAGGATCACAGCCAAAATCTCTGTGATTCTTATGCTCTGATGTTATTCTTGTTTTCCTGAAAAGGACAGGTGTTTAAGTGTTCAAGCAGTTGATGATAAATCTAATGATAATAAGTACAAGTAAATAAAAACACTTCATCCTGTCAGAAATTTGAATGACAGCTGTTGAAAGTAAGTTATTTGAATTTGTCATTGTTGATGTTAAAAACATTCTCTGACTTTTTATGAGAGAAAATGATTGTTGTACATAGCCCAATGATTGAATCCTGTAAATAGATTACCTAAATTATGTGTGTTTTGATTAGTGTTCTAATGATTCCATTTATCTAACACACCCAAGTATCAAAAGTGCCAAAAATGCTGTACATAGCATTTAAAATGTTACCCATGACTCACAAGTGCCAAAAATGTTGTACATAGTGTTAAAATTGTTGAACCCCACGACTCATTTGTGCCAAAAATGTTGTATAGAACTCAATCAATGTTGTTGAAATAATTCTTGATTAATGATGTGAAGTTGCATTTATCTCGGCTCATTTAAAGCCGTGTTTTGATACCAGTTATTTCCTTTTGGAATTTTTATATTATTGTTATACTTTCTGGGTTTTGTATTAAAATTTTCCAGTTTTTGAAAAGGAAAAAATCTTTAGTCATCATTGCTAGGTTGGATGAGAGAGGCCCTCCTGGAGACATGGAAGATATTCCCAAAGGAATGACTTCAGAAATCTACCAAGGAACACAAGGCATTGACCGTCCTATTTGGAAAGGTGTGCTCCTCACTTTTGATTTTATTGTCTGGTTGCTACATTGTCCTCAGTTGTCTGGATGTGACACTGTTCTCAGTTGCTGGATGTGACACTGTCCTCAGTTGTCTGGATGTGACACTGTCCTCAGTTGTCTGGATGTGGTACTGTCCTCAGTTGTCTGAATGTGGTACTGTCCTCAGTTGTCTGGATGTGACATTGTCGTCATTTGTCTGGATGTGACATTGTCCTCATTTGTCTGGATGTGACATTTGTCCTCATTTGCCTGGATGTGGTACTGTCCTCAGTTATCAGGTTGTGACATCACTGCATTCTGAAAAACATAATCAACACTACTGATCAGAACACAGGTTCGCAGTGTTGCATTCAACCCACACCTGTCGTTCCCAGAACACCACTTCATGGAAGTGCTTGAAGATATAAAGGCTTTATTTCGTTCAGTGGTAGGCTACCTTTAATACGGGTACAACGAATGAATATTTATGCACAAATATCTTACGGGCCTAAGCTCTCAAGAACGTAACATTGAGGACATAATCAATGATCTGCGGTTCAGCTCCGTCCGCACACTCATGATATGAACTCGATATAAAGCTCTCATAAGATCGATATATAGTCGAGAAACTCCTGAACTGGGCCAGACGGCAACAGGACTGCAAGCAACATGGATGAAGCAACCAAGGTAAGTGGAATTTTTTACTATTTCATGGTACGGTGCGGCTT
The DNA here is from genome assembly GCA_002633025.1 of Notospermus geniculatus. Lineage (NCBI taxonomy): Eukaryota > Metazoa > Nemertea > Pilidiophora > Heteronemertea > Lineidae > Notospermus > Notospermus geniculatus. Next base: position 50,097 of record NMRB01002684.1, read on the forward strand.
CTCGGCCTTCGGAGAATCGAAGCACCGATCGAGTGTAGGCGGCACCTAACCTCGTACATTGCCGCGCGGCTGCTGAAGCTTATTTTCGTGCCCTTCGATATCGAAACGGTTGCTTTAACTTATTCGTTATGACCTCTAGGCCTGTATCATTCTGCCGGTTCTTTTCAAGTTTGTATCGGACGGTATGCACTGTGAACCTTTCTGCGTATCACCCGTCCAGATGGATTTTCAAGGGTCAAACGAAAGCATGCAGGAAAAGATCCCTTTTTAGAGGATTGTGATTGTTGATTGTCCCTTTAACGCAAACGGTAGCCAGGTGAGACCCGGGAATTCATTTGACATCATTTCAAAATGTCGAAAAAAAACTCGAGGGCACTTAGGCCTACTTCACCTCTAACTGCGCGTATTATCATTGTCATTGGACAACTTCAAAATTTAGGCAATTCCACACCTTATTCATGTTATTGAAAAACAGCATCCATTATTTGTACGAAACAACCCGTATTTGTTGGCCTACATGCGACCGAAACCTGGCTATCGAATCTTGTCTCCGGATTTTACAAAACGAAGACAGCCGCGTTCAGGGGCGGATCCACGATTTCGGAAAAGAGGGGGCGCCCTGTGCTTGAAACATTGAAATCTGCGGTGAATTTCAATGATTTGCTCCAAATTTCAGAATTTCACGGTCGGTTTTACAGATTTTTTGGCCGAAGGGGTGTGTGCGCCGGATGCGCTCCCTTGGACCCGCGCCTGGCGTTTGATGAAAAGACGCAACAAATGACTATCTTTTCATTGCCTTTCTAGACGGGAAGTAACACTACATTCTGCACTTACTCATACTTCTTCAGACAGTTGGCTTTTCGCCTCGCTCAGAAAGAACCAATCTGCGCATCAAGTTCAAAACTTAGCAACACAACAGAGAGAGAATACAGCATCCCCGTACATGTGGCGTTCCTTCATCATACCTGAGATAGATGGAAAACTTCCAGAGGATTGTAATAATACAGTTCTGCTGGGTTGAAGCGTTAGGATTGCTTTCAAAAAAATTAAAGGCCCTCAGGAGCGGAATGCGTACCTCAGCAAAATATACGCATCTAAATAGCTCGCGATTGCTTTCATAGCAGAGGTCTTCTAAAAACGGCGGGAGCCAGGGCGCATTCTTGACGTATCACATCACCTCGTAGACCGGCGATCCCTCACGGACTATTACGAGGGTCGCCGAAGATGACGTCATTCTTGGCAACTCTTCACCCCGCTATACGTATTTTTTCCCAAAAAATCAGCCGTTTGCAGCTGGAGATCTCATCAACCTCAGTTAACATTATAAGTTTTGCACCAAATGCTGCATGCATACAAAACTAAAACCATGAATTAGCCGACATGACGCAGTAGTTTATTCAGCAGCTGGTGTGGTTCAAAGCATGAATTCGCTTACTGTAATCATGTGAACCTCGTGTTAAAGGCCCAGGTCGCTGCACTACGATTTAAAAGCTTATGATGACTGCAGGACCCTGCCCTATCACGCGCATTATTTTCCTTCCGAATTAATTTGGATGGTTTTTTTGCTTGATCCGGTGAATTTTTTTCCATTTTCTGCCCCTTTAATTTTTCATCAATGCATGCGTCTATATTATCCACAGAGAGCCAATAGAATTATAGTATTGACGACCGGAAGTAGTCAAGTTGGACATGCGCCTGAGGTTGGGCATGCCCCAAAACTACTCATCGGCTTATCAGGCTACGTCACTATTTGACGCAGCATTAGATGAACGTTCAATGTAATTCTCGGCATCTTGCTTGTCTGAACGGCTTTAACAAGAAATTTCCTTCTACTGGCATTAGCATTTGAATGCACAAAATCTGCCATTTAAATAGAGTTGCACGCTTACCATTATTCGTTTGGAACAGCAACTCTGACGCACACTTTGCAGCCTGATGAAACCCCGATGATGGGGATAATGCAAGTTAGGACGGAAATGTCCTTAGTTGTCAAGTTTTTGGGATAAGCAAAACCCATACCGTCCAATCAGAAACGCCCATTCCCGCTTCCCCGTGATGGTCATTGTCCAACAGCCAATCATTGGCTCCCAATGCCGTAATAATTTCGATGACATGAGTGCTACAACCTTTTCCCGTATCTGGTACGGAAGGCCTGGGCCGTATCTTGACAATCGCATTATATTTTATGCTGCAGACGATTCATAATCGATATCTGCGGTTTGTGTGGAATTTGAACAGCTGCTTAGATAACAGACGATATGTCTGTCTATATTAACCAATGATGGACCAGCGCCAGCGTCATGTCCGAGGCATCGATACTCCGAGTCCATGCTCCCGAAAGCAGGTCGGTCTAGTTTGGTTCCCGAACCCACCGCTAGGGCTATGAGGGTTCGGTATTGGCTTTAGACTCACTCAGTCAGTCGCCACGCGCGGCGCTGGAGTAGCTTCCCGCGGAGCGACTGACACCACTCGACCAAATCTCGTGAAATCTCGCTTTACTGGTCGCAGAACCATTCTTGACACTAGAGGGCGTTCCAAA
>NMRB01002684.1:53091-63469 GCA_002633025.1 Notospermus geniculatus
GTATCATTCTGCCGGTTCTTTTCAAGTTTGTATCGGACGGTATGCACTGTGAACCTTTCTGCGTATCACCCGTCCAGATGGATTTTCAAGGGTCAAACGAAAGCATGCAGGAAAAGATCCCTTTTTAGAGGATTGTGAGTGTTGATTGTCCCTTTAACGCAAACGGTAGCCAGGTGAGACCCGGGAATTCATTTGACATCATTTCAAAATGTCGAAAAAAAACTCGAGGGCACTTAGGCCTACTTCACCTAACTGCGCGTATTATCATTGTCATTGGACAACTTCAAAATTTAGGCAATTCCACACCTTATTCATGTTATTGAAAAACAGCATCCATTATTTGTACGAAACAACCCGTATTTGTTGGCCTACATGCGACCGAAACCTGGCTAAAGTATCGAATCTTGTCTCCGGATTTTACAAAACGAAGACAGCCGCGTTCAGGGGCGGATCCACGATTTCGGGAAAGAGGGGGCGCCCTGTGCTAGAAACATTGAAATCTGCGGTGAATTTCAATGATTTGCTCCAAATTTCAGAATTTCACGGTCGGTTTTACAGATTTTTTGGCCGAAGGGGTGTGTGCGCCGGATGCGCTCCCTTGGACCCGCGCCTGGCGTTTGATGAAAAGACGCAACAAATGACTATCTTTTCATTGCCTTTCTAGACGGGAAGTAACACTACATTCTGCACTTACTCATACTTCTTCAGACAGTTGGCTTTTCGCCTCGCTCAGCTATTGAAAGAACCAATCTGCGCATCAAGTTCAAAACTTAGCAACACAACAGAGAGAGAATACAGCATCCCCGTACATGTGGCGTTCCTTCATCCTATACCTGAGATAGATGGAAAACTTCCAGAGGATTGTAATAATATATAGTTCTGCTGGGTTGAAGCGTTAGGATTGCTTTCAAAAAAATTAAAGGCCCTCAGGAGCGGAATGCGTACCTCAGCAAAATATACGCATCTAAATAGCTCGCGGTTGCTTTCATAGCAGAGGTCTTCTAAAAACGGCGGGAGCCAGGGCGCATTCTTGACGTATCACATCACCTCGTAGACCGGCGATCCTTCACGGACTATTACGAGGGTCGCCGAAGATGACGTCATTCGTGGCAACTCTTCACCCCGCTATACGTATTTTTTCCCAAAAAATCAGCCGTTTGCAGCTGGAGATCTCATCAACCTCAGTTTACAGCATGTTTTGCACCAAATGCTGCATGCATACAAACTAAAACCATGAATTAGCCGACATGACGCAGTTGTAGTTTATTCAGCAGCTGGTGTGGTTCAAAGCATGAATTCGCTTACTGTAATCATGTGAACCTCCTGTTAAAGGTCCAGGTCGCTGCACTACGATTTAAAAGCTTATGATGACTGCAGGACCCTGCCCTATCACGCGCATTATTTTCCTTCCGAATTAATTTGGAGTTTTTTTTGTTTGATCCGATGAATTTTTTTCCATTTCCTGCCCCTTTATACCGTTTCATCAATGCATGCCTCTATCTCCAGAGAGAGCCAATAGAATTATAGTATTGACGACCGGAAGTAGTGAAGCTGATCATGCGCAGGAGGTTGTGCACGCCCCAAACTCCCATCGGCTTATCAGGCGGACCATTTACGTCACTAGAAGGCAGCATTAGATGAGTAACTTCATGGAGATCTTTATTATACCTCCATGGTAACTTTCAATGTAATTCTCGGCATCTGGCTGGTCTGAACGGCTTTAACAAGAAATTTCCTTCTACTGGCCATTATACTTGAATGCACAGAATCTGCCATTTAAATAGAGTTGCACGCTTACCATTATTCGCTTGGAATAGCAACTCTGACGCACATTTCCAGCCTGATGAAACCCCGATGATGGGGATAATACAAGTTTGGACGGAAATGTCCTTAGCTGGCGAAAACCTCGCCATGTGAAGTTTTGGGGATAAGCAAAAACCATATCGTCCAATCAGAAACGCCCATTCCCGCTTCCCCGCGACGGTCATTGTCCAACAGCCAATCATTGGTGCCGTAATTTTGATGATATGAGTGCTATAACCTTTCCCATATATCTGGTACGGAAGGCCTGGGCCGTATCTTGACAATCGCAGTATATTTTATGCTGCAGACAATTCATAATCGATATCTGCGGTTTATAGTGTGTGGAATTTGAACAGCTGCTTAGATAGCAGACGATATGTCTGTCTATATTAACCAATGATGGACCAGCGCCAGCGTCATGTCCGAGGCATCGATACTCCCAGTCCATGCTCCCGAAAGCAGGTCGGACTTCATCCTGAGAATCTCAGGGTCATTTACGGTCGTATCCCAGAAGGGGCGCGGTTGTGAAGACCCTGGGCACGAGGATGGTCGGACTATGACTACGTTGATGAGTAAATTAGCCGTGCGGAGTTTTGGACAAAAAACGGCAAAAAAGGTCTTCTGCCGCCACCCCCAGGACCAAAAAGCTAAATACGACCCTGATCACCCAAAAGGGACGCAGCTACATGTAGCTTCACCAAGATGCCAGTGGTTCTACATTTAAAGGGGACCTCTCGGCAGCTAGCTAGAGTCATATCATGGTGTCGTCACGTCATCACAGGTGGCGCTAGCAACTGACAACGTAAACGTATGGATTTTGGCTCAAGTGTTGGTATATTTTACTTGCAATACGTCAAATCATGCCAACTGATCGGTGTAATGAGCGCATCAAAATGCCAATGAGGAGGCTGCCTGTAAAAACGCGAAAATTTAACTGGCCTTGTTAATTCTTCTTCTTTTTTATACCAAACTGTGTGAAGATTGGGAGATGTACAATCATGATTGGCCAGTAATCAGGCACTTGATTTATCATCATTGGCACTGATGTTTACAAATAAAATGCTGTTCTAGTTTTCTTGATATTGTTCTTCAGACCACTTGTTCTTATTTGAGAGGCTCTCAATGAATCTAGTAACACGTCTTTCGGGTTCAAGTGAGAGCGAAATTCCACCCATAGGCTACCAGAGCGACATGCAGACCATTCATAGTTTCCACTTGGTGCATTCGGCGAGGCATCGTGTGACGTACACGTCTTCACGTTACGGAAAATCTCGAATCGGCTCAGTACCGATAGACTGGTACCCCGTCTTTGTTGCAGCGTAGCGCCACGGAGCGGAACGACAAGGAACTAGTCTACAGTACCGATTATGCCGAGGGTATTTCCCTTTAAGTTCTAATTAGAACTCTTGTTTCTATATTTTTAGACGAAGTTGGACGACTTGGCAGAATGTAAGTAGACTTCCATAAAATATGAATAACGGACAGCCACAAGGAATGATAAACTGGTGGCCATCTTTGCCGCTGAACTTACCGCGGCGCGGTGTTCCGTGGAGTGAGCACCGCGGCAAAGACGGCAACCAGTTGAACGAAATGAAATGCGCTGAGCAAGTGTCGAAATCGTTTGAAAGAGATGCCAAACAAAAAACAGCATCATTTTGCTTTCCTGCCTTTTCTTCACCCCGATTCCCCGGAACATTCCTCAACGAAACGTCTTCAATACTTTTGTAAACGCATGCGCAGAGCCGAAGCGAAGCACTCTTAGTCGTAAACGTACACGCGGTATTTCTAAACGTCCCTCTTTCTCCAGACACCAAGGATGAATGGATTCGACTCAATTACGACAAAAAGGGAACGATATCTGTTGAGGACCTGGAGGCCATGTTTAGGAAAATCAAATCTTGCACAAAACCACGCGAGAACGCCGAAGCGATGATGAAAAGTATCGACGCGGACGGTATGACATTAGGGAGGTTTAGAAATCAAACGACAAACGTTAACTTTACGACAACGTTATTTTTCATACACATTAACCGGATTTTATATTGCATTTTCGGTACAAAAAGTCGTTAATATTAACGTTTATCGTTTGATTTCTAAACCTCCCTAATTTCCCTTGCCCCACTGCTCTTCAACAGGCTCCCGTCTTTCCATGACGGAGGCCAGAAACTGGTCCCCCCCCCCGCAGTTCAGTCGCGAACACTGAAGCCCGTTTTCCCAGACCACGAAGCCATGCATTTTGGAGGCCATGTTTGTTTTAAGTTGACAAAGCATCCAATATCGATCAATGTAATCCTTTTACTAAACTGCGAATTTATTCAATGGTAAAGCATATTGCAGCATAGATCGATCACGACAAATGAACACACGCAGCTGGGTAAATTGACCACAACTTGACATTTTGTGACTGGTGTAGGCCTACATACATGCAGGCTGATCAAAAGACCGCCTAGACTGGTACCCGGTCCTAACTGTTAAGCCACGACTGCAGCGCGCAGGTTGGTGGGATCAGGTACTAGTCTAGAGACGCACAGATTGGGACGACAGCCACCAAGTGGCGAAAATTAAAAACACTTACCATTCTTTACTTCCAGGAAGCAATGACATAGACGTTGGTGAATTCTGCCGCACCATGTACACAGATTTGGCAGGGGACGAGGGACTGGAGGTCAAGGACGAATATATTGAATATGTGATAGAAAGATGCAAGGAAATGATTCCACCCGATCAGCGCTGACAACGCGAGATTTGACGAGACTGTGCCTGCCGCTCACACTGATTCCCACGAGAGGGCGTGGCACCTTCTTTCCACCAAAGACAGCTTGCTGTGTGTATAGACCATGTATATAATTTTCAACCGAATCATTCTGTCAGATTCTGTAAGCAGGAAGGCAATGTACAGTTTTTATGGATTGCGCATAGATTGCGTACAGGTGTATTTGCACGGACTTGGTGGAACTTGCCTTGCATAGCATGCTGATGCCAGGTCGCACCTACCTGCCCCACGACGGACAGTCGGCATCAGGTAAAGAAATTGCGGGTCCGAAGAATGCGTGCGCTCATCGAAAGAACAGGCGGCAAGTGCGCGGAGGGAATCCTAAACTCGAGTCAGGTCGACTGCGAATGGATTCNGACACCAAGGATGAATGGATTCGACTCAATTACGACAAAAAGGGAACGATATCTGTTGAGGACCTGGAGGCCATGTTTAGGAAAATCAAATCTTGCACAAAACCACGCGAGAACGCCGAAGCGATGATGAAAAGTATCGACGCGGACGGTATGACATTAGGGAGGTTTAGAAATCAAACGACAAACGTAAACTTTACGACAACGTTATTTTTCATACACATTAACCGGATTTTATATTGCATTTTCGGTACAAAAAGTCGTTAATATTAACGTTTATCGTTTGATTTCTAAACCTCCCTAATTTCCCTTGCCCCACTGCTCTTCAACAGGCTCCCGTCTTTCCATGACGGAGGCCAGAAACTGGTCCCCCCCCCCGCAGTTCAGTCGCGAACACTGAAGCCCGTTTTCCCAGACCACGAAGCCATGCATTTTGGAGGCCATGTTTGTTTTAAGTTGACAAAGCATCCAATATCGATCAATGTAATCCTTTTACTAAACTGCGAATTTATTCAATAGTAAAGCATATTGCAGCAAGGGTAGATCGATCAGGACAAATGAACACACGCAGCTGGGTAAATTGACCACAACTTGACATTTTGTGACTGGTGTAGGCCTATACATACATGCAGGCCTGATCAAAAGACCGCCTAGACTGGTACCCGGTCCTAACTGTTAAGCCACGACTGCAGCGCGCAGGTTGGTGGGATCAGGTACTAGTCTAGAGACCGCCCCGGCTGGGACGAAAGCCACCTACTGGCGAAAATTAAAAACACTTACCATTCTTTACTTCAGGAAGCAATGACATAGACGTTGGTGAATTCTGCCGCACCATGTACACAGATTTGGCAGGGGACGAAGGACTGGAGGTCAAGGACGAATATATTGAATATGTGATAGAAAGATGCAAGGAAATGATTCCACCCGATCAGCGCTGACAACGCGAGATTTGACGAGACTGTGCCTGCCGCTCACACTGATTCCCACGAGAGGGCGTGGCACCTTCTTTCCACCAAAGACAGCTTGCTGTGTGTATAGATCATGTATATAATTTTCAACCGAGTCATTCTGTCAGATTCTGTAAGCAGGAATGCAATGTACAGTTTTTATGGATTGCGCATAGATTGCGTACAGGTGTATTTGCACGGACTTGGTGGAACTTGCCTTGTGCATAGCATGCTGATGCCAGGTCGCACCTACCTGCCCCACGACGGACAGTCGGCATCAGGTAAAGAAATTGTGGTCCGAAGAACGCGTGCGCTCATCGAAAGAACAGGCGGCAAGTGCGCGCAGGGAATCGTAAACTCGAGTCAGGTCGACTGCGAATGGATTCATGATTAGTCTTGGCACAGAAGTTGAACATGTTCAACTCTTGCGAGTTGTGATCGGCGACTGATGCCGATTGTCACACGTAACTTCAGTCATGTCCCACCTCATCGGCGACTGATTTGTTCCACGCGGCCGTGCCTCAGACGCAAAATGATCCGGAAAAGTCAGTCGGCGCCTGTTCTGTGCCCTCGCAAGGTCGACCTGACATCAGCATAAGTTTTTCTGGAGACTACGAGACTTTGTATGTGAGGATATTCGTTCATTAGGGATTCTTGGAGAAATTGCCACGGCAGCCACGTCGGTTCACCGCGGCGTCACTTCTCAGAATCATGGCCGCGGTGAAGCAGTTCGGTGCGGAGTAGGCCGACCGGTACTTGTTTTTTTTGTGTTCGCTGATAAATCGAACATTTTGATGTATGTACGCACTAAAGATTATCCCTAAAGATCAATATGGTGGTTTAGAGTTAATCCTGGTCATTAACATTTCCTCAACCGACTTAAAAGCCAGATCAGCGATCAATTAGTAAACCCTCCAGTACCAACTTCTCATCAGACGAAAAACAGAACCCCCTACCCTTGTATATATTTTGTTTCGTTTCTTGCTTGGCTCATTTACATTTGAGAAATTTGGTTTTCGTTTTAATATTCTGTATAGGATTTTGTGACAGTTTTCAGCAATAAAAGTGAGAAAAACGCACCTCGTGTTTTGACTGATTTTATTATAAACCGGGCACAGAGTCCCTCTTCCTGGTCGGGATTCCTCAGTGCCATAAATGAAGGACCGAAATTGTCAAAAATTCACTTCAGAAAAAACTCTTAGATCATTAATTACTTTCGAGACACCAGAGGTCGCGCAGTCCCTGTAGTAGCGACATCTTGTGGCGAAACTCCAAAATCAGCGTTGACAAGTCAAGACATAGACTAGTCTCTGATCCTACCAACACCTGTAATCACACGTGAACCGATTTAAATAGTTAGGACCGGGTACTAGTCTAGCCAAGACATGCACCGTCCGTATTTCCGCGTGCGCATGGCGTTTTGCACTGATGCCGTTCGCCAATGTCAGAAACCTACACATTTCAATGACGTCATAGTGAGAAACCCACACATTTCAATGACGTCAGAGTGGGAAACCCACACATTTCAATGACGTCAGAGTGAAACAAACAAGTCCCCGTCAAACACCAACTAAATGTTCGTAACTCGGTCTAATTCGGCTCGGTGCTCCTTGCACCAATCTTTGAATGTCTTGACGTAAGGAAATATTTCTCTAGTGGCCTGAATATTAAACCTCTGGTCCACCCGAGCAAGAAAATCAAAATGATTGGCAATGTCTTTAGCGCCCTCTTTCGGTAGGCTTCTGAATTCGGCACATGTCATCTGAAACGAACAAGTTTTATTTCGAATCAATAATGGCGTAATGGCGCCCCGGCAGTCAGCCGCGCTTATCGCCAAAAGACGGCAGCAAAGTTCTTGCGGACCAATGCAAAATTCTCCTGATTGGTGCTCAGTACCATGACTAAGTGCACTGGGCATTGAATTGGACCGCAGTGACTCCTATTGGTCAAAGTCTGAAGTCGAGGATTCGAGGACAAAGCAAATAAATGTATGACTGAGTTACGAAAAGTGCATTTCTACAATATGACCTTAAAATTTCAAACTTCCGCCCATCCACCTCAAGTTATGGAAAAAGAACGTTTGAATCGATACAGACCTGTCTGTCACGGACATCCTTCCGATAACCGCCGACTTGTGTTATCGTCTCTGCCATGAGTTTCACCGTCAACTTGTCCCCGCTGATGGCTATCGTCTTGTACAGGAATTTCTCCGGCTGGGTGAAGATCCGGCGAACAATCTCTCCAACCTCGGCCCGAGATATACAGTCCAGGGGGACTTGGCCCATTGGAATCGCTGGAAAGGAAGAAGGAGCAAGTAGATCTTGGCCTAAGTCAGAAAAAGGTTGGTCTCCCCCCCCAAAGGCATGCCAGTTATTGGCATAGGCTGCGCAATACGCCAAACGTATAGGATCAGAACTGGCCGAAGATGTTATGAAATGTACCGAAGGAAGTAGGAAAAAAGTGGAAAATAAGCGGGAAATTTTGGAATTTTGCGCGAGTTCTTCAGTTTTTCAAATTGGGAGAAAATGTTTTCCCATTTTGAGAAATATCGCCCGAAAAATCAGAAACTATCATGTTATTTTAAGAAAATTTCTCAAAATTGGAAAAAAATGCTCCCAATTTGAGAAATGGAAAAATTCGCACAAAATTCCAAAATTTCCCACTTCTTATTTTCCACTTCTTACTCCCTTACCGGTTTAGTACTTACATATTCTCCATGCAGTACCATCCGGACTCACACGTTCTGGGGCGAAGTCCTCCAGGAGGCGTTCATAGTTGAAAGGTATCTCGATAGCGGTCATTGGTAAGTTCATTTTCTTCATCTGTCTCTCAATGAATACCTTGGCATCGCAATGGCGGGCCTCGAGACCAAGTATCTGACGCGGAGACAACTGAGTACTGAAGATGATATGATTGAGCTTGCCATGATCCCTGCAGGCTTCAGCGATGATCATCCCGCGTTCCACTTCCCTATCCACGGAGCTGGGGTCGTTGAAGTCGCTCTGAGTCACGATGAACACGCCGTACGCCCCCTCGAGCGCTGTCTCGATACTTTTTCGGTCATTCGCATCAACTACGACGACCTCAACATTACCATAACTTTTCAGGTCTTGAATGCGACTGGGGTTCCTGGTCACTGCGCGGACTTTGAATGCGCTGTCCTGGGCGAGCGCCCTGGCGACTGAGCCACCCTGGTTACCACTGGCACCGAACACCGTGATCACTTTTGCCATTGTATACTTTGACCGCCTTGCAAGAAGAAAAAAAACATACTTTTAGAAAAGACGGCAAATCTCAATGTGGTAGGGAGGCTTACCCAGCTGAATAAACGAGTGGAACAGCGTTGGCAATAGGCCTACAGCTGCCAAGCTTCATGACTTGATGGCCTTCAGTTCACGTCTTGACTTGTCCACCGTTACAAACTGGACTTGTCATAACCAATCAGGCCTAGTCAATGGAGGAACTTAACTTTTGTGAGCCACGAACAGCAGGTAATCTAAAATACCGGTGGTACTCTTAAAACTGAATGTAGGCTAATAGTAATAGTCTTCAAGGGGCATTAGCTGCCGATTGGCGCTGGCCGTCAGAAATGCGGTAAGCATGTTTTAGTTCGAGTTTGAGTCGAGCATGTCGAGTCAAAGAAACAATTTCCCGTTTCCCTGGATACGTTGTTGAAACGGCAAATGGCCTGGTAACCCCCAGATAGCAAAAATCCTGGACCGCACATGTCCTTTTGACCGCTAGCTGAGCTTTGACGATCCTTGGGTCAGCGATTTAATCAGAAGTGTCCCACGAATAATGAAATAAACATTTTTTTTAAATTTTTCGTTGATGGGAGGCCGTGGTCAAGCGGTATCGAGTGGGATACAAGTAAATTTGATTTCATGACGGATCAAAGACTGACGGAAGACTGGCTACCACGCGGGATCTCCCATTGAAGGAATCCTGAGAACACCAGGGATTAGCGCTCGCTCCCTTCGTTACTGCGGTGTGTGGTGACGAAGGGAGGGGACGTCATTGTCCGGGAAGGGCCCAAGACACCATTCTCTCTGAACACTTGGCTGGGGCTTGGAAACCTCGACAAGGATTCCTCCAATGATTACCCAGCTAGCAGTGTCTGTCTGGCCCAGATCTGGTTCTGATCTGCTTCGCCAGGGTATCCTGGTCTGGTACTGATCTGGCATCTTGATCTGGGTCAGCCCCGCAAGTGCAAACATGGCCAGACCTGTCCCCAGACCTGGGAAACATGTCTGGCCCAGATCTGTAGGAAGAGTCTGGTTCAGATCCGTGGGGGTAATCTGGTACAGATCCGTTAGTATAGGCTTGTCGGATCTGGGGGGGGGGGTCCTGGTGTCGGGTACCGGTCATCAGTCACCATGTTCATGTAGGCCACACTATATTTGTAAGCTTGGTTTTTACCTCGCTGCTTTTCCACCACTGAATGGTGGAAAAGGAACAAGGCAGAAACCCTGCCTTGGCAGGAGTGGGAGACTCCTGTCGAT
>NMRB01002684.1:63834-83707 GCA_002633025.1 Notospermus geniculatus
GCCAAATATCCTTACAGGATTACGGGAAAACAACTTCACAAAAAATGGGCTTCATACAACATTTCATGAAATATCTTTGCCAGACAAAAACCAGACCTTGGTCAGATGGTACATCATCTGGCCAGATGATGCCAGACCTTGCCAGAGAAAAAGTAGATCTGGGCCAGATGAACGATGTTTGCTGGGTAGGCCTAAACATTGGATTCTGCCACCTTGACTCGGCGAGGAGCGTTCTAAAATACGGGTCTATCTCTCTTTTCCCAGGAGGAGTGAAGGAACCAAAGGTACAACCAAAAATTTATAAGGCAAGCTTATAAATTTCTGGAGAATGCCAGAAATTTAAAGTATCAGAAGGGAAGAGCCTACTTCAGATTCAAAGGCGTCGGATCCCACCGTCTCTGAGCATTAACCATTGGATCGCTCTGTTACTGTAGGCTAGGCCCTATAATTTCTACCGCAATTTCCTCCCAATTGGCTCACTTGGGCCTAGATATTCAAAGCACAATTTGTTGGCCGATACATGTCTGCATAGAAGACTTACCGTTAGTTTCGACGACTTAATCCAACAAGTTGACCAAGTCTGTTTGTCTGTCTATTTTATATGGCCATACATCAAACATTGAAAACACATTTCCCAATCGAGGCTCACAGGGGAAGCGTCGCGTTGTCATATAGCAACGGCTCATTACGCATGCGCACCTATGGACGCCGGTGCCGCTTGACGAACTCGGCATAAAACCGTTCAATATAATCAAACCTTCGTCTGGTTTGTTATTGATATACAAAACGAGTTCATAGCGTATAAACTAATGAATACCAGACTGCTTACGGCACGTTGAACAATATCGAGCCTCTAGATGGAGATTTGAGTGGAGTCGTTTGATATTCATAATGGAGATTGATGTTATTGGTCACGGTTGGTCGGCCATGGTCGTTTTCATGATTTGATTACTTGTAATTGGAGTTTGATTAGAAACGGTCAGACGATAAGGATCAATTGGCAGTTTGAAGTTTCGGTGGCATACAAACTGCCCCCGCCACTTCCCAAGCACGGGTCCACATCATCCATTCCTGATAATCTCAGGTCATAGGGCCTACGGCCGCACCCCTCCCTCAATCGGAACCAAGCGAGATAGGGGAGCGGTTGTGAAGACCCTGGGCGCGAGGATGGGGCCACATGCGTGGGGAATCTGCTTTACCGTCACGTTCGCTGATTGGTATCTAGACCTCTCTAATAATTCGCGATCAACACAAGTGACCACTGTCTCGAATATCAGATTCTTATGCTGATGTCAGGTCGACCTTGCAAAACAGGAGGCGACCCCGACTTCTCCATCCTGAGAACATCAGGGGTTCTTACTGCTGGCGCTTCCTTCGTCACCGCACAAAAACGTGTGCGGTGACGAAGGGATCCCCGAGCACTAAGAACGCCTGATGTTCTCAGGATGGACTTTTCCGGACCACTTTGCGTGTGAGTCGACCGCGCGGAAGAAATCAGTCGCCGATACGGCGCATAGTCGGAGGGCGGAGCGATGTCACAACCCTTGGTAGCCAAGATGATACGGCGTGACACGACTGCAGTTCCGTCTTGCCTGCGATGATCGGCATCAGTCGCTGATCCAGAGATCACGAATCGTAAGATTTATAGAAAAAGAGAAAAGAAAAAGTCTTATTTAATATATATCATTAAATTATAATTGAATCATTTTGATAAGCAAGACTTCCTTTGTACAACGAAAGAAAGCTTCATCTTTTATTAAGGGGAGGTCACGTAGGCCTACCCCCGAGGACATGAGGGCTAGCCAGGACACCAAGCCCTGCAATACCCATCTCTAGTTCAAAACTACATCAAGAAAGGAAACCTATTTATGAGGGTCGATGTTCAGAAGTATGCACTTCAAATCACCCCAAATCTTGACTGCGTCATTCTGGCCATGGAAACGGCCACTCTCGATCAGTGGGAACACTGCCAACTGAAGTAACGGTGGTATCCTGTACTCCCAAGTAGGCTGGAACGTACACAGAAGGTATTACCAGTATCAACCGCACTCCCACTTCACAGGGTGTCCGTAGACTGGTCCTCTGCTTGGAGCCGCTCCACTAACACGTATTAGTGGAGCGGCTCGAGGACAAGGGACCAGTCTGAGGCTGAGTTTACATAGAGGTGTACGGTATACGGACACGCTGGTGAACAAAGGTTTCATAGTCATGAACCCTTTTTTAGGCCACTGTTCGCCAGTGTGCCCGTATACCTCTATGTAAACTCGGCCTAAGGGCATCGATTCTGAAGATGAACGCTGGCTGGGGTCTGGGACATGACCTCACATTCAGAGTGAACTGGCGTTTCAGGTTGAATATCATTTCAAAACAAATCATATTATTTATCTCTCAATTAATTCATATCACAATCAATCAGTTTCTATTTACAAATCATCCATACCTATGATCAAAACTAAACATTTTATGCAACTTCCTTGTTTATGTATAGAAAGAAAGCCCTGTTTCTTCCAGCCTCTCCAACCTGTCCCCACGATGCTCTCTCCGTAGTGGTCGAGGGCTTACTTCTGACAAACTCTGGGGGAAAGTAGAGGGTGAATACGACTGTTAAAAGTTTGGAGTCACATTTATAGTCTGATATCAACTAGGGTAGAGGTGTCATCAGACTTCACACTTTAACCCCAGTCTATCCTGAAACCTTTCAGCCCCAGTCTATCCTGAAACCTTTCAGTAGAACTCAGATGAGCGGCTCATTCAGCGCTACAATCTGAGCATTTCAGACCGGTACCATTCATACACCTGGATGGAGAGAGGCAAAGAGACTTGCCCAGAGTTTCACGCCGACAGTGGGATTCGAACCAGAGACCTCATGACCGCTAGGTCAGAACACCGCGGCTCCTACACGTGTTTGACCCCACCCAAGTACAAGATCAGAGACACAACTCCATAAACCTCATAACTTGTTAGTTATATAACTGGTACCCACTCAGCTCCACCTAGTGGATCAGCCAGTCCAACAGAAAATGAGTTCCAAGCACAGGAACAAGGGCACACACTGAATAATTCATATGAACAGGGCCTTTGGTTTGTTGCACACACAATGCAGGAGACTTCACCTTGGGGAGTTTCCAACATCTAAAATATTCCCATGGAAATTCTAACTTGTTTCATCTCATCAGCTCATGGACTTGCCTACATGTACCATGGACAAGAAATCAACTAGGCCTACCTACTCTGGCACCAAAAGCAAGCATTTGCATAAAACTACACGTATAAACGTAACAGAATACACAATTTACAAAGAGTGTCCTCTCTCAGGACGATGGACAGATGAAAATTTTAGACAAGATAATTGTTCTCCATCTTAGTTCATATATATATATATATGAACACTAGGGTCCCCACAATCTAAGAGATACTTGGAAGTACATTGAACTTGCTCACACTAGCTCCTCACAATCTGACAGATACTGGAGATCACAATCCGTCAGATACTTGGAGACCCCACAATCTGACAGATACTTGGGCTCCTCACAATCTGACAGATACTTGGGCTCTGTCAGATACTTGCAGACCCCACATGTATCTGACAGATACTTGACTTGGGCTCCTCACAATCTGACAGATACTTGGGCTCTGTCAGATACTTGCAGACCCCACATGTATCTGACAGATACTTGACTTGGGCTCCTCACAATCTGATAGATACTTGGGCTCTGACAGATACTTGGGGTCTCACAATCTGACAGATACCAGCACTTGGGCTCCGACAAATTTTGGGGGCCTCACAATCTGACAGATACTTGGCTCCTCACAATCTGACAGATACTTGGTGGCCTCAGATAGACTTAGTGCTTCTACCACTGGAATGGAAGGCAGCACTGGCATCTGCATGGACAACCGAAGACTACTGTAAAGCAGGAAAATTTCGCGTGCAGGAAATTTTCGCGAATTTCGCGAGAGTGTATGAGTCGCGAAAATTTCCTGTCGCGAATATGAGTACACGCAAGTGATAAATACGGTCCGTGAAAAAAAACTGAAAAAAGTGGCAGAGACTCGCGAAAATATCCTGCTGTGAATATGTCTATAATTCTTGATTCGCGAAAATTTCCAGCCGCGAAATTATCTTGCTTTACAGTATCTTCTCAATGCTAGTAGGCCCCTAGAGAGGCAGGTACCAACCACTTGTAAATGGACTATAGACCACTTGCGCAAGTCGGCCATTACAGCCAGAAGGTGTAAACAAACCTTGGGCCTAATGCATTGTGCCGACGGTAAGCACAGGAGCCAACTGTACAAATGCATTAGGCCCCCTAGGGCGAGGTTAATGTTTACACCCTGGGCTGATAAGCGCAAGGGGTCTATACATGCACTGATTCAATGACTTACCTTCGAATAGGACCTATCCTGCAAACCATCATCACAAACCTGACTTTTGTATGCTACGAATGAAGGTCGACTGCTATTATTCTCAAATATATCAAAAAACAAGCTCCCTGTCTTTAACATTTACTGGGGTTTGCTGGTATTTTAAGATTACCTGCTCCCCTTATCAAAAATTATGCAAATGAATGAATGATTGTACTAATTTCTGGTGGGAAGCTCCAATCATAACATAAAATACCATCATAGAAAAAAATCCTTATATTATCGGATACACACGATAAAGTTACGAATTAGGAAATAACTGTTCCCACAGCTTTGGTGTACAAAAAATAAATTCCCAAACACTGATGCTGGAAACTTCAAAATGCTATAGACAGCATGCAGTGGCTCATTGTGACGTCACTTTTGACCGGTCCACCATGCTGACGTCGACGACAAAGTGTGCCATGTGTAGATCACATGTAATGGTTGAAGTCGCGCACACTCCAGTTAATGCACCGACGACAAAGTGCACCAGGTGGGTCGACGACGTCATTTTTACTGTCCAATATGGCAGATAGAGACTGGTCATGCACGCTCTCTATAGGTAGGTCAGGAACACTGTTCTTTGAAATCATGGCTGAGTGTATCATGACTGAAGACACTCGCATAGCTTCATAGTTTCTACAAATAGAAACGTGCTGGTAACCATGGTAACCAGGTTTCTGCACTGCTTATGCTGCTGACTAGGTGCAATAAATGCTAGGTTCATCTTATTCTTTTCACTTCACAAACAATTTGAATGATTGAAGGGGAATCTGTTCCATAACTAAGGACTTGGTAACCTTGACAAATTTTGTGTAAAACTGCGACATTTTATAGACAAATATCATGACATGATGGCTGAATTGCCATTCCACGAAACACCGCACTGATCAGGGGCAGATTCAGAATTTGGGAAAAGAGGGGCACCCTGTGCTACTAAACATCGAAATCTGCAGTGAATTTCAATTATTTTGCAGATTTGTTGGCCCAAAGGGGGCATGGCCCCATGTTGTGCCCCCTTGATTTGCACCTGCTGTTAAAATTCGATACTGAAGCATCCTGGGAGTTCCATCACCCTGTATTATTCTGTTCTTCAGAAACTGTCACCCTCGTATCCTTTTCTCAAGAAGTTTACAAAAAAAACAAATAGTCAGACATAATTCCACCCTTCCAGTGAAAAGAATCTGAAAAACAATAACAAAATAGCCGTGGATACACACTCATTATCCGACGTTCTACGAACAAACACTGCGATCACAAAAGCATAAATGGGAAAATGAAACATGGATTAGGATGATAAGTAAAGGACAACTGAAAATGTCCCCCTTCGTTTGATCTGAAAATGTACCTCTCATTTTGATCCTAAATATACACTACTCCTCATACTTGATCTCAACTGGTAGGTGGGATGGTCCGGTGTGAGACTGGCTGACCAAAAACGGCAGTCTCAGCCCTAAAGCAGAAAACAGTAATCAGAGATCAAAACTACAGTGAGAACTTAAAGCGAACTGGTCACGACGCCAGTCAAGGTGTCTGAATAGAGAATCGAACACCGCCATCTTGAATCCATTACAGTACTTACATTGGGAATGAACTTCCTACTAATGTTTGCACAACTACAGTGGCTTTGCTGCCTTCGAATACCATTTAGAACACGGTCAACTGCAAATCTAGGCTTAAATAGGGATGCAATCTGCTAAAATTCGAAATTTGTAATTTTTAAACTGTGAATTTCACGGGACACAAAATTATTCTTAGTGTCATTTTTGACTGTCACGACTAATTCCCTTTACTTGGTCAGCCTACAGGGGAGGAGTAAGACCTACATTTTCATCAAAGGCAAATATTACATTGAGTTCAAATACAAAATCTGAACCAAACTCTCTCCAAGTTTAACTATACGCATCTCGAATTAAAATATAAGCAAGAATATCTGCACCATGTAAGCCAATCATCAGCAACTTCATTCTACATATTTTATAGAATCAGAGTCAGACTATTTACAACACTTCCTCAGAAAAGGGGCCTCAGTCGATTAAACCTTTACGTCTCTGAGATATAACCTCAAACGGTTAAGAACATAAACACGGACTTTCAATGCCCCATAGTCTGGAAGCAAACCCGGTAACCCCTTGAAATCTGATAACAGTAACATTTTGATGTTTTCGTGACCTTTGTGGGTAGGCGAATCAGAATCCGCCGGGTGCCACCGCGTCACCCTTTAGCGTTTTGAGAAAATCCCGTTTCAAGTTCAGGACACTGACTTTATCATTGAACCCAAGAACTGAGCTTTGTACAGGAGAATGAGACCCGATGTACGGCTAACTTTTGAACGGTTGGATTTAGACCCCATAAATGTATTATCAACAGATAGAAACATGGTGCCTCATAACCAAATAAGCAAGTGTTTTGTAGTTTTTAACTGGTTACGTAATTGGAAACGGCGTTTTTATGTATTTTGACCCATTTTGTGTTAATTTACATAAAAAACGTCGTTTCTTACTACAAAACTACTGAAAACAATTAAGGACATGCTTATCGCCTTCTGAGGCACCATGTTTCTATCTATTGGTAATACATTTATTGGGTGTAAATCCCACCGTTTAAAAGTTAGCTGTACATCGGGTCCCATTCTCCTGTACAAACCTCAGCTCTTGGGTTCAATGATAAAGTCAGTGTCCTGAACTTCAAACGGGATTTTCTCAAAACGCTAAAGGGTGACGCGTTGGCACCCGGCAGATTCTGATCCGCCTACCCACAAATATTCAGAAAATATCAAAACACTGCTGTTATCAGAGAANAACCAACATGATAAGATTGGTGACATGTCCAACCCATACATAGCCAATGGTAACACCTAGGCTGGACTGATACTATATCGGAACCTTAGCTGAAAAATGGCCGCCATCCTTTTCATCACTTGAGAAGTTCAACACGCTGTTATAGCATGAAATGACTAACCCTTCATCAAGTAAGGTACCATGCTTCAACTCATTCTTTCTTTCATGGTGGCAACAGTCTCAATGCCTAATAGGTAACTTAAATAATTCAAACAGATTTGAACAGTCTTGTCGAGCATGCATTGAAACGTCCGGATACACTGATCATGATCAACCTCACCACCATGAATTAACGCAGTGGTATACAGTGTAACTGAGGTTGCCTAAAGGTCAAAGGTTACATCGGCCGCCACGAGACAGAAAACCTTATACATACAGTGGCACTTTAATAGAAGGAAACGGCAAAAATAGCCTATCAGATTGGAAAGGCACCCCTGAACAACACCCCTGAAGAACACGTTTTCTGGGACACGCCATTAAGAAGTACAGAGGTGGACAACAGTTCTCAACATGTTGTATTTATGCCATACTTCCTCCATAAAGATATAGGGGGAGCCACGTACATGTGAGGTCAAGTTATTCCACACCAGATAAACAGAACTCAGAAATGGTATCCGTCCAATAGGAGCTGTCAGTGAGTTGACCAATAGCAGGTGTCACTACGGCCCAATTCAATGCATATAACGGACCCAGTCATTCTTGATTGAGCAACAATCACGTGGATTTTCCTGTGTACTGGTCCGCTTTGCTGCCATCTTTTGGCAATACGCGTGGCTGACTGCTCCTATTGAGATACCAACCAGAGTGATATAAGCTGAGAACTGAATCAAAAAATCTTCACAACTAAAGCGTAATAAACAGATCTTTCTAATGGGGTGGAATGACTTGTCACCTCTTGTACATTACACCTCTCTCCATGTTGATTTCATAAAAATAGCATTCCTATTGTATACTGTAAAGTCTACTGAGTTTAGTACAATCAGCACCTGGTGAAGCCACCTTTTGACAATAATCATCAGGCGCGGATCCAAGGGGGGGCAAAGCCGGCCCGTGCCCCCTCTATTTTGTGGAAAATCTTTAAAATTGACCGGGAAATTTTGAAATTTTGAAAAGATGTTAAAATTTGACCGAGGTTTTCCACGATGTGCGCTGGCTGTGCCCCCTCTTTCCCATGATTCTGGATCCGCCCCTGATCATGAACTAGATGTCAGTAAGGTCCACCAGGTGGTCTCCGAGGTTATCAAGCTATAACTTGGCCAATCTTCTTGTTTCCCTGATTGTTTACAACAATGCTCATGTGATGACGTCACTTCATTGTTGGTGACGTCATGTAGTGCAATGTCATCATTTCATCATAAGTTAATGACCAATTCACAAAATGACGTCACACATTCTAATGACGTCATAAGTTGTCACCATGTGACGTCACAAATCCATCGCTAGTCGTCATCATAAATGCTGAATCCATCACCCAAACATAACTAACACACCACCTCGAAAACGCCTGGTGGAGCCCCCTATATCTCCCTAAGTTACATTAAGATTGAGATAAGACGTCGGCACGTATCCCTCCTCGCCGTCAGGTGTCACTTTCTGCACGCGGGTCCATCCGCTTCCCTCCTCATCCCTCTCTATAAGGTATAACTCTTCGTCTGCAGACATCGTGATTGTACCTTCGGATTCACCTGGGAAACAAGCACAGCATTGAACGTCCCCCGTCGCCCCGGGTGCAAGTCCGACGGGCATGTATTTTGAAGATTCCGTTCAGTATTAATGGCAAAATCACAGTTTATGTGATTCGGCTTTTTGGCCCCCTGGTGGCAAAGTGGAAAATCAGATTTGGTCGATTCTTTGACGCGACACACCATTGGCAGAGTGGCGAGCGGCGAGCGCCGAGCGCCGAGCGGCAGAGGCGCACGGACGGCCGGTATTTTCAAGTCCCCCTCCGAGGGCTCCGGGGGACAAAATAGAGGACATCGGATTAGGTACAAATGTTACTGCTGCTCCAAAAACGCAGAAAATCAAGTGACATTCTTTTGGTGCCATCTCCAGTCCTGGCTGAACAGAACAAGAGTAATGCAAAAACACGTGCAAACCTCACCGAACAAAAGCTGCCTTCATTGAAATGTTACAAGCCAGAAGGTATTTCGAGTCAAAGGCCACAGGTCAAGGTCAAAGGTCGTATCACGGGTACGCAACACACCTTTGACTGCTCACACTCCTTCCCTGAAATTACTGACCCCAAATCTGCCTTCGTTGCAAAGTTATATGCCGGAAGGGATTTTGAAGGACAACCAGATGGATGGACAGACTGACGGACAGCCATTTCTCTACATCCCTGTTCAGTGGGATAATAGCTTTGCCATCATCCCACAACTGCATCACGAACAGATTTCACTCACCTACAAATTCAAACAAGGCGACACATCGCGGTGCAATTGAGAAATCTTCTGTTTCATCAGTGAATGAATCTTGTTCGACAAACTGGGGGTGACCTTGAGCTCCTGCATGGTCCACGTTATCTGTTCCTGATCCGTGATCTGAGCCTTGACCCGTTGACTGCGCATCGCTGCAGAAGAGAAATACATATCTAAAGTCTCTACATAATCATGATGGGGCCGTGGTAAAAGAGTCACGGCGATCTAGTGGCTTAGGTCTGTAGCAAGTGGCCATGAGGTCACTGGTTCAAATCCCACTGTCAATGTCACATTCTGCTGAGAGCAGGTATCTTTGCCTCCCTTGCCTCTCTCCATCCAGGGTATAAATGGGTACCGGTCGGAAATGCTCAGATTGTAGCGCTGAATGAGCAGCTCATCTGAGTTCTACTGGAAGATTTCAGGATAGAGTGGATCAGATTATAAACCCAAACTGCAACATTATGATTCATGCTGTGACTAGTATTACGCCATGGCAAGCATCATCGCTAGGCCTTGTTCAGAGAAATGGAGTAGATTTCCAGTAAATTGGGACACTTACAACTTTTGATCATTTGGCTGTCCTGACTGCACGCTAAGATCCGACGTGCTACTTGACATTGTCGAGTCCCCGGAGTAACTCCCTCGATTCACACTATTCCCGCCATTCTTAGCTGGTACTTTTCCTTCAGCTTCTGCCAAATAATCTTCATATTTTTTCAACTCTGCCTTGATTGATGCCATTTTTTGATTGCACTCCTCAAGTTTTGCCTCGGTGGTTGTGGCGTCACCAAAGTTTGGATTATTTCCGTATACCTCCTTCATCTTGACAAGAGCATCCCTGGAAAACAGGAATAGCATCAGAAAAGGGCCTTATATTTGTATGTTTCCATCAGGGTTGAAGCCATAGACCTATTGGCTCTGGTAAGTATGGGAGAGCTAGGCCTTCTCAGGCTACTCATGTTCCTCACTTGCATGTGTCTTTTTACTTGCCCTTGCAAAGGAACATGGCACCACAGCTTACCGTCCCATGCGGCGGACGTGAAGAGCCAGGGATGATATCCCGTGTGGCCGAGGTTGGATTCAAACCTAGGACCTCCCACTTGCTTAGTGGACGTGATAACCACTTTGCCATCAGGGCTCTCTTCGAGCCATGATGGCCGAGTGCCTCATCCTCAGGATACGGAGAGACTAGTGTCATCCATGGAAACATTGACTTACTTTTCAGCAGTTTCCCTGGCGAGAGTCTGGCGGATTTGATCGATCTTTGAATTCAGTTTCTTCTTCTGTTGATTCGGTGGAAGATGGCTGTAATCATCCTTCGTGTCTTCGCCCTGAAAAACAGACCAAGGAGGAGTTAAACAAGGCCAGCAGGGGATTTATCTTCCCTTCTTCATGAGAGCATGATATAATAACAGGTTTTGAAGGTGAAAGACATAGCTTCCTACCGGACTCGAACCCTTCTTCAGGAGAAAGGGAATGTTCCAATAGCCAATGAAACTCCAAAGAATCTACAGTTGAATTTTGAAATCTATTTTAAAACCACGCTGTATTCAATTCAGGAAGTGCTTACGTTCACCGATGTTTAGGGTACCGGTAGTGTAAGATGTACTACAGTCTATCTGAATACCGGTACATTATTAGAGCTCTGCCTGCAATTTTTTTAACGTGTGCTGAAAACTAGGTCTTGATTCTTTGAAGTACGTATCAGGCAAGCATTTTGGGGACGTCCACGAGGCTATGAGACCTCTACCTGCATTCTCCTAACACTTTGAAAATTCCATAAAATTCAATACAGCAGGTCTTTGTGTTGTATTTAATATATGACCAAGACCAAACACTGTATTAATACTTCCCTGCCACACCAAAAGGGGAAATTGTTAAGAATAAGCAATGATAAAAGGGTCACAACACCGAAAGGGGGAAAATAGTAAATTAAGCGGAATAACACCTGTCTCCCGGCTGAAGATTTAGTTGCAAAACATTATGGTAGCAACACAACCAAGAAGATGAAAATAACAGGGAGAATGTCGCTTTTTGAGTTTTAGTGACTAGTCACGGATTCAAATGGGACACATTCTCCAACCCAGGGTTTTTCTGAAATCACTTTTCAGCTACAGTGGCAGAGCAGTCTCCAGGGCTGAAGAATTACGATCCATATGATGGCATATTACATGTACTTGATTATGACCAGAACCCACAACCTTTGAAAGAATCAGTAGAAAAGTTAAAGGGACTATTAACACCAAGCTTTAGGCACAAAAGTTCATGATTTAACAAATCAACAAGATTAAATCACTTATCAAACATTGAAATCAGTGTAGTGAAGAATTTCCTCATTCAAGTGATGTGTGTCGGTTCTATTTCTACGAAAACAGATAAACACAACACAAGGACACAAAACATGACGGACGGACAGATGGACCTTTGGACGTCATGAATGTTGATGGACACAGTGAAGATGAAACACACAGAGAGAACAAAAATACAAAGACAAGATGTGAGATTAATAAACTATGGGGTGAAAAAGCGTGTTTTACACCTGTCATCATCTGCCCACAATGTGGCCTAGAGAGATTTTCATCATGTTCTGAAGGACATCACCGAAGTGCCACACTTTAATAATGATCTTCGCTTGGATTTCTAATTCACAATGCAAAAAAATGTATAAAAGTTTTCTGATAAAAGGCAGAAGCTAGGAGAAAATGTTGGAGCTGAATAGAAATTCCGCACCAAATGAGGGAAAACTTGTGTAAGATTCGATGGCCTTACCGGTGGGCAACATTCTAGGAATTCTTGGGGCAGGGCAGCCAGTGTGTATGTGACGTCGCAGTCCCAATCACAGCTACGGGATCGTTCCCGAAAACCGGGACTGGCGGAGCTGCAAGCGTCACTCTGGCTCCAGCTCTGAGGGAGGGAATACAAGAACATTGGGGTTAGATAGAAATTGAAGAGATTATCAGAAACCATATCTGAGGAAAGAAGGAGAAGTCTATCTACAGAAAGAAGAATGGATTCAGGACTAAAACGATGATTCTTGATGATTTTTTTCAAAATTGGTGAAACAAACATTTCTGATCAGGGGCCTGTTTCATAAAGTGACTAAGCTAATGGTACCATTAACTCAATGCATTTTCCATTTGGTTAAAGGTACCATTAGCTTAAAGTCACTTTATGAAACAGGCCCCAGGAGTTGTGAATGGTCGCATATCATGTGGTAACATCACCCATGGGACTTCACACTTCACGTGCAAGAGATTTTCAAACAATGTACAAGTGCATTGTGACATATCGTAGCGAACCATTTATTTTGTCCCGGTTGGTGCCGCCCTCTGTTATTGATGTGAAGAGTTATTCTTGAGTTGAGAACGAGGCTCGTGTAGCATGGCAGCCCAACCTGACTTGATTTTTGTGATGTCGTTATGAAAATTGAGACTTTCCATGTGAAGATGAAGATTATGAATAAGTGTACCGTGTTGAGATAGAGTATAAAACTTTCGTGCCCACCGTCACCGTGGTGAATTTGACTGTTGTTCGTGTATGAGAGTACAGGATGGGGTTTTTGCCGACGAGTCTCCACAACACGTGTAGGCCTGCATGTCCGCATGTACAAGACTAATGCATATGCAGTGTACATTTATTTGGTAACGTTACATGTCGTCAGTAGATGCTAAGGGAGCTTTATTCGTTGTGTTCGTTGATGTCGAGTTATTTCTCCAATTCAAAGTTGAGTCGTACGTTCGTCGAGTCTGTGGAGTCGAGTTTCGGAATCGTCGTTCCTTACCATGAAGAGGAGTCAAGTCAGCGGAGACCAGTGTGGAGACATCAGCATTTGTTGTGTGATCATATTATTGTACCTGTATTATTGTGTATTGTAACTGAGAAGCTTGAACCAGACAGCTTTGTCTGTCTCCTTGTATTGTTGTTTATTTCGTAATATACTCTCATCAGTTCTTCCATTTCCCGGCTCTTGAGTTTGTTGTGTTGAGTTTAAGGATACAGTATGGCTACGCCACATGCATGTTGAAGTGATCAACCGCGAGACACCATTCTCCCATCACAGGGGCTTTTACCTTGCTCCTCTTCATCCACTCACACAAGTGTACAAACAGGAATGAGACCAAAGCCCTGCTATGGAAGGATGTGATTTACAAGACAGACAGGATGATCATGAGAAAATGACAATCAGGGATGCATGCAGACTGAGAATGTCACAAATTTTTAAAAGATGCTGTTTATCTAAGGAAGATTCCCTCAATTTGTGATTGGTGGGAAATGACCATCATTGATCATCAGTTTACTCAACTATTATCACTACTGTCCACTACTATTGTCAACCTGCAGTGACGTACATTTCAGCCATTGTGTTGTAGGGTCGTTAACCCTTCCCTCAGTTGCGACATGTGTCGAATTTTGCTAGATCAGGTCACGTATTGGTAACATTCTCAGTCTATGATGAGCTAACAGTTGATGAGACAGGATAGGAGGAGGCCTGGGGTGGCCGCATAGAAACTCCGATAGCGCTAGTGGAGCCCATCTGCCGATAGTGCTGTACATTTTTCCATGCATTTTAACACCGATAGGCTGTCGAAGCACTAGCGGAGTTTCTATGCGCCACCCCGATGGCTTCAGATGTATCAGCAGGAGTGCATCACTATTTCTGTAGCATAACCATCACCAAGGTCACAACAAGCAAGTGACTCATTCAAGGAAAGTATTCGAAGATTACATGTAGCACTGTTTAGAATCTACAAACTACAAGCAAAGGACTGCTAAAAGCTCTCTTCCTTTTCCAACAGGACTCCACCAACGACTGCAGGAATGTTTGAAGTTAGTTTTTGTCACAAGAGGTTTACAGGTTACTTAGTCACCAAAAAGACCTTGTAATTAATCAACTTGGATTGAATAATCACTCATAATTAATTTATCACTCATAATTAATTTATTACTCATAATTAATTTATCACTCATAATTAATCAATCACTCATAATTAATCAATCACTCGTAATCAATCAATCACTCGTAATTAACCAATCACTCATAGATAATCAATCACTCATAATTAATTAATCACTCATAATTAATCAATCACTTGTATTAATCAATCACTAGTAATTAATCAAGCCCTTGTAATTAATCAATCACTCGTAATTAATCAATCACTCGGTCCAAAAAGTTTTAATGAAGGAGATCAGTTTTGTGATCAGTCTTCTCCTTGGCCTCACTTTAGATTTCTGTTAGGCCTTGTGAGGTTGAAGCACAGAAATGTGATGAGTGCATTTCAAAGGTTAGTGCAAGTTATAAGACAGACTTGTGAGATCAAAATGTTTACACAGCAAATTGGGGGATGGGGTAACTGAGCCCATCCCCATACCTAAATATTTACAATCAAAATGTATGCTGTTGCACGCAAAGTTTCAACAAAGACGTAAAGTATATTTCAAGGATTGAATCATTTCAGTGATCTCACACGGCCATCTTCCCTAAGAGAGAGGTAAGGAGGGAGACAGCGGTTTCCATGGGAACAAAACACCAATACTCCACCTGGTTCTGATGCTGTAATAAGGACGTACAGAAAACAGAGGGTTAGTTAAGCGAGGTGGAAATTTAGAACAAACTAGAAATTGACTTGTCAGTCAATTTGAAGACCGCCTGTGGATATTGAGAGACAAGAGAGAGGGCACTGATAACAACATATATCTAATTAGTTGTCAAGTGCAAAGAAATGTAGTAGTCAGGGCTTCGTACACCTAAAAATATCTGGTAGTACAATTTCAGAAATTTGTGCTGTATTTTTGCCTTTTGCGAGTACAATAGGTATAGTATCATCAAATCTGTGCTGTAGTTTGTTACACTTGTGAGTACAACCACCAAGGGTTAATGTCAGTCCTGTGCAGCAAGGCGAAATGAGTCTAGGCCTTTGATAATTCACTTTTGAAAAAAAAGTTTTGAAAAAAAAAAAAATTTCAAAAAAAATTTTTTCAAATTTTTTTTCTCCCCCCCCCCCTCCTTGAAAATCCTGG
Organism: Notospermus geniculatus; assembly: GCA_002633025.1. Lineage (NCBI taxonomy): Eukaryota > Metazoa > Nemertea > Pilidiophora > Heteronemertea > Lineidae > Notospermus > Notospermus geniculatus. Next base: position 79,520 of record NMRB01002684.1, read on the forward strand.
CGGAAACCCTGCAAAGGGTAATAATATCAGAGCAACAAGGCGAAATGAGTCTATAGGCCTTTGATAATTCACTTGTGGGTACAACCACCAAGGGTTAATATCAGAGCAACAAGGCGAAATGAGTCTAGGCCTTTGATAATTCACTTAGTGCGTACAACCACCAAAGGGTTAATATCAGAAGGCGAAATGAGTCTTGGCCTTTGATAATTCACAAGTTTGCACCAAATGTATCACGCTACTAGCCTATGTCTAGACTGGCCCACAAGTAGTGCACACTACTGACATCAAAGCCTTGTCACTCAGGCAGAGATCAAAGCAACCACACACCACTAGTGTTTATGACCCCGTCAATCATTCAATTCATGCTGCCCACGATGACTGTTTCACCCATGGTTGTTACTAGTTTGGTAGGACACTGTAGGTCAATGTATAACGAATCGCCACCAACTTCAGATGAGACAGACGATGTCTAGATGTGTGCTGAATGAGGGATGCGCAGAAACACGCTCAGATCGTCAAATATGAGACACCATGTGTCGGCCTGATCCAGTGCGTCTGGCGGTCGGGCATGGCCTTGTGCCAATACAGAAACCCCCATAAAGGGCCAATAACTTCAGGGGAAGGTTGTGGGGATGGATTGGAGACTTTGAAGGAGAAAATTTATGTTTTCTGAGCGTAGTTTTGGCCATTTTAGCCCGTANTAGTGACGTCATGGAGTGCCTAAGCAGACCTTGAATTCTGATTTTGCCATGGTAAATGGAACGATGACGCAGCAGGGGATTCCAACAACAAACACATCACCTGCATTGGATTCTATATTGGGCTCGGGGATCACCTCATCGGCGATCTGTGTTTTAGGCGATAAAGTCGCAAAATACCCATCAAATGATTACGGATTGAGCCAGTTAAAGAACTTGAGCTGTATTTTATATTCATATAGACATCCTGTAAGTCTTAGGCGGATGTGTCTCTTATTTCTTAAGTTATCGCTCGGAAACCAAATGTTGGTCACAGACATTCAGAGAAACTCAGTAAAACCAATGAAGACCGCCACCTGTGAGGTGGTGGCGGTCTTAAATATACCGGTAATCGTTTATTTCAACCTAAACTTGCCAGGAGCTATGGAACATGGTAAGTGGTCGAGGAATTTTTCTGCAGAGGATGCATAAATTAACTCGAGGTTAAAGGGCCTCATTTTCTCCTCAATCGTAAAAGTCAGTCGTGATCAGTGGGGGGTGTGGTTGATTCAAGTAACAGCTTTATTGTGTAGTGTAGAGCAATTGCTATTACACAGTGCATGGAAAGAAAGGTGCACGATCGTGCACACACACCATCATGTGCCTAAAATGAGGCCGAGGCGCACCATCCAATGCCCGCGCACGTCGTAGTTTTGAACTAAACGAAATGAATACACCCATAGTGCCAGGCTCTGTTTCTGACCAGTGCATGCTATGAGAGAAAGCGTGGTAATGAATGTTAATGTATGACGATGAGCACCATTGCTAATGAATGTTAATGTATGAGCACCACTGCTGATTGGTTCAAACTTAGCGATTGAAATGCCATCTTCAGGCAAATACTACTATTAACACATGTTTGTTAGTTCGTCTGCATGTGCTGAAGATGGCGCTGGAGTCAAAGACTGGTTCCTCTCTACGTCATATTCAGAGTATCTTCTGGTGTAACGAGTCACAGAATAGGAGCTGTCAGTGGGTTGACCAATAGGTGTCACAACGGCCCAATTCAATGCATGTAGCGGACCCATTCATTCTTGATCGAGCACCAATCACGTGGATTTTCCTGTGTATTGGTCTGCAAGAACTTTGCTGCCATCTTTTGGCAATACACGTGGCTGACTTCTCCTATTTGGGCCACCAGAAAAGCAGGCATGGCAGGGCCACCAATTTTTTTCTACTGGTAGCCCTGCTAACTACCATGGCAAAATCTCTTTTCAAGCACTGATTACTGAATCAACCTTGGTTCCCCTGATTGCATGTTACCTTAATTCTGGCAAGAATCATGCGATTTATGCTCCTGGAAAGCCTAGGCTGAAATAAACATGAACAAAAGCAGGTGAAGTTAAAATGTAAACAAAATAACTAGTAAATTAACAAAAAGATTTGCTGAATTAATGTCAAGCAAGAAGTCACTTCTTGTGTCACTTCTTGTGTCTGCGAGTCTTTGGTTTTAAGTTCTTCAGCATAAGAAGCTTAAAGCCACACTGTATTGAATTCAGATAGTGCTTACATCTGCCGACGTTATTGTAGTGTACTATGCTCTATCTGAATATATTAGAGCTCTGCCTGCAGTTTTTTCCATGCGATTACAACCACACCATGCGGACAGTGGACTGCACTTCTGACACACCTTTTCGAACTGAAGAAAGAACTCCAGACACAAGAGAACACGGTTTATGGTGCTTGGGAGCTACTTAACAACTCGGTACTGGTGAAGTGATCTGCAATGAGTGACCTCGGAGGAGGAGCGTCTCGCAAGAAGCAGATCATCCTGCCTTCACATAGATCATTGCAAACCACTACTGGGGTATTTAATTGTAAATTAATTGTAAATAAACAGGAATTAAAGTAGTTATAAGGCTACAAAAGAAGCTATGATGGAATATACAATGATCATATGACATGAAATCGACATAGAATGATGAGATGATATAAAGTCTGCAGATGGGCAATGAACCAATGGTGAATTATGACAATATTTTAACTCGCGACAACGAAAACTGGCAATAAATTGAAATAATCAAATCCCTGAACCTAAGTGAACTCAACATGAAGCGAACTTACAAGTGTTCTTGATTTTTTTATTGACATGCGGTGCCCCCGACTTTGCAAAGTGCTCCGTCGGCCCTCAGCCCATTGCTGCCGCCGTTTGTAACTTTCGGCCCTGACGGCGTACGAAAAACGCTTAAATGAGCAAGGTTTGAAATCCAGTGAGAGGAAATTCCAGCGAGGGGAGGGATAGCCGGCCATTTTCTTCCCTATCACCTGATTGTTGCCACAGAAACTCACCAAGTCCTTTCTCTGCTTACATTCTAACAAATGGGAAACGATGTCGTCTGCTTGCACTTGGTATACACTCATTTGAGCCTGAGGAGGCCTTCTTGTGTGCTTCCCTCCCTACACCCCCATATAATCATACAATGGACTCCACCAAAAGCAACATAAGCATAACTGGGACAAACCACTTTGTTACTTGAAGGGGTGGGGAGCAACCACTCCTCTCAACAACATCAACAGCAACTAACATGCAGAACAGATTTTGAAAATCAAAATACCGTACTTGGAAAATAAAATGAAGCAAAACTAATATAATATAGACCTTTTCAAAAAAGATGGTGGCCTACTAGTTCTCCCACATGACATCACGGCCATTCATTGTCCAAGCATGATATAACACTACCAAACGCATCCTCTCAGACAATGGGTCATATGAATAAAGAGTAGCAAATGCTTTTTACTTGAATTTTGCAATACAAATGCATTAGGCAATGCTGTACAAATCTGAAGTAAAAGGATTTGCTCGTCTTTATTCATATGACCAATTAACCTCACCTAATCCTTTGTGCCCATGGCCGCTTGACCAGCTTAGCGTGACAGCGGCCATTCAGTGGCATTAAGGTTCTGATGTCATATGGTGAGAACTGTTAGACTGCTATCTTTGTTGGAAAAGTCTCTAAGATGAAAGCAGAGAGAAAACAATGAGAAAAGTTCCGTAAGTTAAGGAAACTGGCAATAGGTCGACTACCAGCACAAACCTGAAAATGTGCTTGAGAACTTAGGAAGTAACACTAGTTTGTATAAATTAGCAGAACTATGCAAAAGGCAATTGCAGGTTTCTACAACTTTGAGGATATCTGGGACTGTGGTCGCCAGACCTGGGTCCAACGGCGCAACAGACAAGCAGTTGAGCAGGAAGGTTGAGGTCATGCGTGTAACATTTGGGTTCAATACAAAGAAAACTTGTGAATTGCCTCGAAAATTCTTTGTGTAAACATTGCTGTATTGAAAGCTCTTTAACAACGGTAAACGACTCATTCTACAAAGATTTTTGAACTTAAAACTGGTGTAGAACTGTGTTTGATAGACATCCTAAATTAGACGAATGTTGCATTGGTGCACAAAAAAAGAACCATTGACATTGACAAGGTGTGAGAACCATTCACCAAGACAG
>NMRB01002685.1:40986-60171 GCA_002633025.1 Notospermus geniculatus
ATACTGGTTTAGAAACGTACAGGAATACAAGCAGATAATGTACAGTGATATCTCAAGGACAGTATGCTTAGATGACATCGCTATATTATAAAGAACAGCTCAGAGGCATGACGTTTACTTGTATTTACGCTTATACCCAGTGAGACAATCAGGAAACGTGCTCTCAACAAATTATGCTCTTCCTGACCAAGTAGGACGCTGGCAATAAGTGTAATAACTAGAATTTCGAACATTTCATGCCTATTCTGGCCTCTTTAGAGGCTCGCAAGCAAAACGTCAAAGACAGTACTACATTGTGTTAGAAACCAGAAAATCGGCAGCCATTGCCGACGTATCCGTTCGTGCCGCAGCGTTCAGAAAACTCTTTCATATCGAACATGGTCATGAATCGATCAGGAATGAATGCCTGCGGCAGGCCAAACGTGTTCTTCACTAATTCTGCTTATTGCAGCCAAACGGCAAAAATCTGACGACGGATAAAGAAAAATATCGATGAAACAGTAGCATGTCCATGGAATTAGTTCAACTCGTGAACGTGACATTTGGGCATGGAGATGTTATTAGCTCGTGCCCTTTTGTTCTCGTGGCATGCTTGAAATCTGTTCGTAAAATGGCGACGATTAGGAAAGATCGCGTTCAAGTACTAGTTACCCTTTCGTGTGAAGGAGTGGTTCTTCCACGTCATAATATTATTGTACAATATGGGGCCCAAAATGGGTGTCATGCTTCTGGCATAACGGATGGAAGAAAGATTGGCAATAACATTGCCCGTTTTGATCCTCATATTGTGCAATAATATTGCACGTCGATAGGCCGCGTAGAGGTACGGCGATTCTAAATAATCAGTTGTTCGTGCTCATATACCATTGTAACTTCATGTTATTCTTAATTCTGTACAATATTTCCTGTTGTGTTAAAGTTCACAATTTTACGATGGGAAATAGTAAAATTGTAAACTCAAAACCAAAAGGATTGTAAAATGTGAGAATACATGTAAGCACATTAATATGGTGCGGCGATTTTCGTTTCCACCATTCTGTAGACTGTAACCATGGAAATTAATTAATTCCCACAGTATACAATATGCAAATCTGTTTTAAATTCAGTCAACATGTTCACAATGGTAAAAAACCTACGAATCAGCATAAATATCCGACAGTAGTTATCAATATGATTGAATTCAAATACTACTTAATCTGCCAATCATTTGCATAATAATCAAAAGCACTCAGGCCCACTCGCTATTTGCATACAATACAGCCCGCAGACGGCCTGTTAAGCTCCGTCCCGTATGAAAATCAGCAGCTGTTTCCAGATATTATGCGTGAGTGTAATTCATTTATGAAACCCCGCACGCTCCTCGTAAGTCCTGTCGGCACCGCCGATCCAGATACAAAAATATCACAATGACAATTCTGTGAGGCGTTTAATCTAGTAAATGGGTTTAATGCCTCTTAAAGGTCACATGATATAAGTGAGCTCCAACTGCATACACGCGGCAAGGTCGGGGAATAGCTCGCTGTGACACGTATGGGCAAAGTCTAGAGATAAAATATGCGGAATGGATTGATCAGACAGGATTTCGTCATGTTAGATCAGGCGAAAAATGTTGATACCCCTTTGATGTTCACGGGACTAAAAAGATGTTAAATAGATTTTTAAAAATCGAGGCACTTTTTAGAATTTGTACGTAGTGTCAAACAATGCACACGTTGAATAAAAAAAACATATTTTGTGTTAACTCCCCACGCATGGGACACAATTTCAGGTTATCGTCTATTTTATGAACTTGTATATCAATATTATAAATTGTGAAAATACTCTCTGAATCGTACAATGCATGTACACATAACGCTACATATTCCCTATGAATATCACGGGACTCAACGGAGATCCCTGTGGAACCCCATTTAATACGCAGCACGTGGCGATGGCGCAAATCGGAATGACAACGTCATTTCACGTGACTGGGTAAGAAATTGGAAAGAAGGGGTGAATGCCTTCATTTGATATATACGAAGATTGGCAAATCAGTAGCATTCATTATTGATTGAAATGTACAATCGACATGATCGATGGCACAGCCCATGCAGGTGCTGGAAGCCCAACCTTGGCCGTGAACAACGAACACAGGTCGAAACCGATTCCAACAATCATACACAATTCTCACCTTACAAACAAAACACCTTGACCAAACAATCCCGAAACATAAATTGATATGCCTTAGACAAAGCCAAACGTGACAGCCACACAAAGGAAATACGAACACGACTCACATTGATATAGAGAAAACACAGCACAACACATCGGCCGGCAATCTCACCAGCGATTCATATCACCAGTACCTAGCTGAGAATAGACATTAACACTCCAAGTGATCCTTAATCATCCTTTGATAAACATGGCCGCCACAGCCGCCTCAAATGTATACGAAATGTACACGAAACGATCCAATTAAAGTAAAGCCCGAGAGAAGATTTGATCGATCCCAACAGTCGCTTGATCGCCAATTCCGATCAATGCTTACTCCATTGCCAACCAACACAACCGGCTGGGCCTTACCTAAGCGTATCCACACTGTATAGGTTATTCCAAGACCCGCGCGCTCTTCGTCTTGTCGCGACTCCCTACAGAGACTAGTCGATGGTTTCGTTTACCGTCATGCCTCAAACGTAGCTGGCGTCGTTTGGGAGAGATCAGATTAGTGTCCTTGCTTCTATGCATCTGGTACACTCCTGCCTATTGAAGTACTTTATACATCCTGCTTAGCACCATTATGCTGGCGGTTATAGTGTTGATATTAATTGGTTGGACAGAATACGATAGGTAGCGCGGTGATCGAAGGACAATATCATTGCTTTGTCACGAAAAAATTGCACAAGAGTACGTTCTAAAAATAGATAATCTCATTACAGAATAACGGAACGTTTTTCCCACTGCAATGATCAGCGAATGCTGTTTCCGTTGTAGAGGGTTGTACATTTATGATGCAACTTTTAATATCGATGATAAACCTATTACGGAAATTTCCTTTGTCTCAATCGTATGACTGTCATTTGTTTCCCATTTTGTAAGTTCATTTGGTTTTTCCAGCTGCAATTTCGTAATTGAATACACTAACCGAGTTTTGAAAAGTTCGAAAATCCTCTCTCCTTGATATGGGTGCCTGATGCCAAGATTCCTGATGTACTGATGAAATCTGAATTTCGTTACACACTCTATGCGAAACCCCAACAGAAAATTGACGTAACTTGGTCAGTAATGCGAAAACTTAATATGCAACCTGAACGAATTCTAACATTTTTACACACTCTGTGCCAACCGTCAACAGAACAATGACGGTACGTGACCAGTACCGTAATACGAAACCTTATATAACCTGAACGAATTCCGACTGCATTACACACGTCTTTATGCCAAACATAAACAGACATTGACGTAACTTGGTCAGTAATGCGAATGCAACCTGAACGAATTCTAACATTTTTTACACACTCTAAGCCAAGCTTCAACAAACATGACAAATGGACATTACATGGTCAGTTATGCGAAAATGAAACAACGTGAAGGGAATCCGACCTTCGTTCCAGACTCTATGCCAAGCTTCAACGGAAAATGGGCGTTACTTGGTCAGTAATGCGAAAAAACAAAATGGGCGTTAATTGGTCAGTAATGCGAAAATTATAATGCAACCTGAATGAATTCCGACTTTGTACACGCTATGCCAAGCTTCAACAATGGGCGATGGTCAGTAATGCCAAAACTGGAGCAACTAGAACGAATTGACCTTCGTTCTTGGTCAGCAATGCGAAAACTTAGTATGCAACCAGAACGATTTCTAACCTTTTTTTTACTCAATGCCGCTTCAACTGAAGATTGACGTTAGTTGGTCAGTAATTATGCAACCTGAACGAATTCTGACTTCGTTATACACTCTGTACCAAACTTAAACAGAAAAATCTCGTTACTTGAAAAGGTTACTTTTCAGCAATGCGAAAACTAGCAGAAATATCGACGTGGCGGTTTTATCCTATAGTGTTCAACAACTAATCAGCCCTAAGAGGGTTAAATACGTAGGTTCCTAGCCGGTGCAAAATTTAACCTCGCTCGGATCCGTGACCAGAGTCAGCATCCGTTCGAGACTCCAAAGAACCAGGATAGAATCTTACCTCGTATTTTTTTTCAAGAAAACGTATTAACTTGCTTCTTGTCCATAAAACGCAGAACAACACATTTTTAACGACGGTTCTCAACAGAGAATCTCTTATCCGGGAGTGACCCGTTTGTTTGAGTTACCAAACAAAGGAACCAATGTATCAAACGGTAAACTAACCGGTCCAATGGCACAATGATAGGTGTGGTGACTCATCAAACTGCCTTGTCACCGTGTTTCGTAAAAGGAAACTCGTGACATCATTTCGAAATCGGTGTTGAACTTTATGACGTGACATTTTCGTATATGATGACGAATCATATTTCGTAATGCCTATTTGAATGACCACAGCGTATTTAAATCCTCTTACTCATTTTTGGCAGCCCAAATTTTCTGAACACGCACGTACATGTTCATGTACATGTACGTACGTGTACAGAAAATATTGACAGAGCAGAATTTCCGGTAGTTGTCAGCAACCTATAGAGTAGCAAGGGGTATGGGGGTGGTCAGATGGATCGGTGATGAGCTGCTGGGGAACGAGAAAGGACTTCGTAGCGACCGGGAAGGAAAATATAACGAGGAAACACCCCTGAATAGGACGGCTGTGCATCATTCTATTGGACTGATGGCCACCATACATATCTAAAAGTATAGTTATTACATTACTCATCTAAAATGCGTACTGGCAGTAGAATTAATGAGTTATTGTTTTAACTTGTCAATTGTTCGTCACGTTCGATGACATATGCGTGTGTTCTCTAACGATTACATTATCGCTATTCATGAAGGAAGGAATTAATTTCACTCTACTGGTAATACCAAACATGGCGTTCAATGCCTGGCCACGTTGCCAGTTTCTCAAATGGTTAATTGAATCGTGCTCAGTCGACTAAGTCTCAGATGGCTTGCGAAGCGCCCGAAGTACCGCGTGATGAGCTGATCATTAAAGTCTGAATTTAAATAGCAGTTTTTCTCTTTGATATAGTGGGGATTCAGCTGCCGTCGAATGAAAGACATGACGTGAAGCGTGTTTTCAGCTTTTGGTCGATTACATTTCGAAGTTTTAGGGCTAAATTAAGTATGAATCCCACGCTATCTGTAATTTTGAAAGCAAACATGCTCTACTTTCAGCCTTAATCTATTTGATTTTCTGTAAGCAATGCCATGCATACATTATTGACTCGGCCCTCAATATTTCTGGTGTAAAGTTGATCGTGACATGGCCTAACGCTAGCCTCGGGCCCAAGAGACGTGGCGATCACACATCGGTCTTATTGTACAGTGTATGTACAGTGTACATGTGGCTTATTTCTATCTATATAATAATGCTGGAAGTTGGCTCAATAAAGTCACACTTAGAAGCTTTGTTTTGCCTCGAAATTCGGTATGGTAATAGAGGATACCATATCCTGATGCAGCGGGTGGTTTAATTTGCGAAGAGGACTTTGTTCTGGTAGCAAATTTACTTTTTTCACGGTGTTGTTCTATTGCTTTCTAAATTCTCCCTACCGTCACCGTGTTGCACTAATTCCAGCCATGCCGTGCATTCCAACCTCGGCCAAACTCATAATCGCCGACTGCCACGGGTTCTTGCTAGTTCCATTATAATACCACAAGCGGCTTCATAATGTGCCAATCTTTGCAATCATTTCGTCTCCAAAAATCGTTATTCTTTCCACATAATTTACCTTACTGTTCTACACTAAGGTGTCCTATCGCTTTGAGAAATCTACCAACGTCGCTGAAGGTGAAAACAGATGTCCAGAAAAGATTACGGTTATACGCGGCCGCCCTGTTTTTATGGGATGCCGGCCATATGTTGCCTGATATAACGACTGGATGTTTTTTCATGACCGAATACCCTATCGTATGTAATATCACGCACGATAGCTACATGTCAATAGAGTGGGTCATAAAGAACGTACTTGGGAGACTGTGTTTTGTGTACGACAGTGCATATTCCACGTTCGTCATGTTTAGAACTATTATCGAATTGACGTTGAGAAGAATCGATATAAGCTGTTACTTCATAAAAAGGTCGAATACCAACTGCACAAGAACTCGCTTATTGCCAAAGTAATAGCTAGGAACGTGTGTGGTGATGAAAAATACTTAGATTTCAACGTCTGTTTAGATATTTGATGCATTCAGGGCTGTATAAGTGGACGTGTTGATGTAGTTTCCTTTCAGATATGCAATCCTTGATTCCAAGGCCCAAATACGTGTACACGTATATCTAATGATTTGGGATTGTGATGACGTAATCGATCTCTGTTTCTCTTCAGTGGAGTCGACATGTTAAGGTTTATGCAAAGTGACTCGAAATCTCGAAATTTTGACGCAAAAAATCTGACTAACTGCACACAAAATTGAGAAAAAANCTTGCATATTTCCATGGGCATTGATTCTTTGGTGACCTTCAAAGGCGTCAGGTCTAGTTTGACCTTGAGGTTGCGTTTCCCTAACATTGGTAAGACTGCTCTTAAACCTTTCAAATATACTAACAGCGTCTCTGACTGATTTATTCCTTTCTGCTTCATCCTCCTCAGGGCCTAGGCTATCTAATCTCTCCTCGGCCTCCCTCGCATAATCCACGAAATCCTGGAAGTCTCTGACCCCCTGGAAGTCCTTGAACTCTTCCTCAACGTCCTTGAACTCCTGTTCGTCCTTGACCCTCAAACCAGACCTCCTTCTCTCCAGGTTCTCGAACACGTTGACCTTGGCCAGTATACTTCCGCTGGTTCTCCGAGCAGGAAATATCGGCGATCTCTCCGGAGAATCACCCGAAGATGTGTTGATGACAACTTTCTGCCCAGGGCTTCTCGGCTGCCACTGCCCATCAAGTTCACTGGCACCCAATCTTTTCATTCTATCGCCATTTTGTGGTCTAAGATCCTCTAATTCTGCTAGATAATCCTCGTTTATTCGACCAATCGTATCCTGGACCGTTGTCACCGTAATGTCTTTCACCTCCTCAGTCTCTGTTTCCTTGGCCGAGGACTTAGCCCCTAGGTCCTCTAACTGAGCCAGCAGGTCTAGGGTATCCTGGTCAACCCTCGCTTCAACATCCTCGTGACGTGCTTGAGGTTGTTTTTTCGGATGAACGGCCGGTTGCTCCAACTGCGCCAGAAAGTCCGGATTGATTTGGCCAATAGTGTCATGTACGGTTGTAATTGTCATCTGTTCTTCTTCTACGGCGACTAAAGGTTCGTGAATCAGTTCATCTAGTCGTTCTAAATAGTCCTTGTTCATACTACCAGTCCCAGGAGGGGAGATGAAATCCTTCCGAACATTCAAACCAGTGCCAGAATGGTTGCCATTCGGAGCAGAAGGGCTTTGCGCATGCGGACTTCCCGTTAAGGTGTCCGTGTCGCTTAAGTCATTAGCCCTGCACATATCCTCGAAATCAGAGTTTGAAATGTGGTGATCCTCGCCTCGGACCAGCCGATCCAGGGTACTGTAGCGGTCTAACGTACTGCATGTTGACAAAGTTCCCTCGGTATCGGTGCTTTTTTGTGACGTAAGCTTCCCCGTATGCCTGACGTTGTTGTTGGCTGAGTCTGCTGCACTGCCCCCTGGCGGACCGTCGTCATGGCTACCCGATCTGTTGGACGCCATCTTGGATCGTCTTGGCTTTGACTTTGATGGGGGTTTAACCTGAAATGATAGAAAGGAATAAAATGAATAAAAATGATTGCAGATCATGCGAGATTGAATGAATATTTGAGGCTTCCTAGCTGAAAAAAAGAAATTAGCACAGGGGTAGGTCCTACACAGTGACAGGCGCAGTTCGATGCCAGTCTGAGAGCCTAGAAACAAGTTCAGGAAATGGAAGGAAGCCCAAAACTTGATTGTTTTATCCTGCTGCGTGCCTACAAGTATAGCTGAAGGGGTTATTGTCGTCCTGGGTACACATAAAGTGTACCCAGGTTCGATGTCGTCAAGTGAAATTGTACCCTGGGTCCACTTTCTTGTTACAAACTGTACCCAGGTTCTGATTTAGAGACCTCGGGCCGAGGTTGTTCTCGGTGAAGTCACTTGATATTGTGCCTGCAAGTTGGCCGCCGTGCAAAAAGCTAAAGAAGAGAAGTTGGAAGAATTTTATTTTTGACTAGCTGGACAGTTTTCAACCTCGGATGGTTGCAGAGAAAGTTAATCAACTCGCCAGCTAGACAAGAAAACGTGTCATTTCCATGTAGGCCTACATGTGCAGTGCCATTGTGCATGGGTTTGTTTGATCATGTGTCATAGCTTGCTGGGCAAACACTGCGGGCCTATGTTTCATTGTTTGGGGAGGTGTGAAAAAGGGATTATAGAGGGGCAATTAGCTCGTTGTTCCTCCTGTCAGTATAATTCCTCCAAGGTCATAGCAACAGGATCCTGGAACCAACATACGCTAATTCATCCCACGAAATCTTGAGAATGAGCTCGTCCCTAGGTCTCTAAATCAGAACCTGGGTACAGTTTGTAACAAGAAAGTGGACCCAGGGTACAATTTCACTTGACGACATCGAACCTGGGTACACTTTATGTGTACCCAGGACGACAATAACCCCTTCAGCACAAGTATAGGTATGTATATCTTGTTTTATCACTTCCCCTGACGTGGAGAGTGCAATGTTATGTATGTCTAGGAACCTACAGCGGTGAATCATTAGGAAGAACTGCCGCCATAATTAACCACTCTACACTGATACCAAAAGATTCAAGTCGACGGCGTATTTGTAACATAGGAGGTTTACTACACAGAGCATTGCACAGACACATAGGGCCGATTTCACAAAGGGCGTTTAAGACTCAGACGCGTGTAACTTCACAAAATGCACACACTTCCACCATGCATTTGACGAAGTTACACGCGTCTAAGTCTTAAACACCCTTTGTGAAATCGGCCCGTGAAGTTTTCTAAATCAAGAGGCCAACGAGACACGACGAGATCGCACTCGCGATGTAGGCTCAACTTCCGCGCACGTGACTGTTAATAGGCGATGTTGATTGGCTGGACGAAACAGGTGGCATCAGCCACTGAGAAGCTTGGTGTCCGTTCAATGGATCTTCAAAGTTTGTTGTAGCTACTGTTTGATGTGTGGTGTACCTCATCGAAATGTCTCGCCTGACGACAACACGAACACGCTACGTGTTGATCCTTTAAAGATATAGTTCAAAGGCGCCAATTTTCATTTCAACATTGAGGAAATGGCCAGAAGGCGAAGTTGTGAAAGTTTGGTTTGTTTCGTATCACTGGTGTTAGATTTATAGGGGTTTTTATCCCTCAAAATGCCACCCTCTTTTGAAACGAAATTATTTAACGTTGCTTAGCATTTCACAAATTGGAGTCGTGATGACGTCATCTCGACCCCCTTCCCCTTGACAACCGAACGTAAACACTGGACGAACAAGTCATGTCGGCGCGGTGTGGACTGTTTCAGCAGCTGTTTTTACCTACAGGCACGGCAAAAATGTATTTTAAACCATTGTCAGCATTTGAGGAACTTACAGAAGGGAACTGCGACCCACAGTTTCCTGGAGGATGATGGAGTAAGTTTTAAATGGGTCGGAACGGCACGCCCGATGCACGGCTTTCAACTCGCCGACGACGCGACGTGTGTGTGTAGTGGTGCATGACGTGCATAGGCCTGTGCATGGTTCGTTGAGATTCGGAAATATACGGTACTATCACAGCTCCAAAATCCACTTTTGCTGCGTCGACATTTGCCATTGAACAGGCCAGGCTATCGTCCGAATCACTAAGAAAATGTCAGTAGCTGTAAACTGACTTAACTCACTGGAAGCACTCGATTCTTCGTTGTTTTCTTCATCGTTTATCTCGGACATTTTCTTCGCATTCCGCCATGTTTTGTGTCAGCACGCGGGTGGCAGGGGGTCGAGATGACGTCATCAATTATGACGTCATGGCTCTGGCGAAAATAATTTCGTTTTTTGCAAAATCGATTTTTAAACCCTTAATAACAAAATCCCAGCGGTTGGATTTTCTTACAAACCAGACAGAAATTATTTTCTGGCCATATTTAAGCCATGTGTAAACGATTGGAGCCTTTTGAACCATACCTTTAAGCCAGGAATCCACCATTGATTTTCAACCTGATTTTGCGTTGCGACCTGCTTTGCGACTGGGCACTCGATGACCGTAGTGGACTGGCTGGACGTGATTTCCACCAATGGCGAAGACGTTATCAATTTCAGCGGCAATCGGTCGGCAACCGATATCAGTTCCTTGCGGTCGTATTCAATCGCAGGTAGCAGGTTGCAAAGCAAGTCGCAACGCAGAAAATCAGCAGTGGATTCCTAGCTTTACATGTGCGGAATACACTTGGTGTACATTGGTAGCCTGAAGGACCAAAAACACACAATATTGCCACAGATACTAGTCTGACTTCAGAAAAATCTTATCTCCGCAGAAATTAGAAACAGGAGATCTTATCATGAGATCTTATCTTCGCATGAACAGGTGGATGAAGGATGTCATCTAACAGCGCATGCGTAGTGGTGCAAGCTGATCTGCGTCTCAATGTTTCAAGAGGGAATGTAGGCCTAGGGCAAGAAATGGATACTGGGCAGGTTCTGAGTACAGGCTCGTGTTATCAGCATCATTAGGCTACATTGCAAAGTATTCTTCAATTTAGCTTGTACAGCAGTGCCATTTAACTTCTTTCAATGAAGCCACTGAGTCTCTTTTGCACAGTAACACCTGTCATGCACTAATGGAACACATCATACTCTGTGATTGGTTCATTGACCACAGCAACTCAAAACGAATGGTAATTTTGAGTTGACAGCATGAGGGAATGAAGTAATTTGGAAACGCAACGATTGGTCCATACAACATCCGCCGAGACGCAGTTCTGATTGGGCACTGTGAGAGGAAGCCTCGCAGATGAGAGAATGCTTCATTCTGATTGGTTAAGCAGCAAACGTTATTACCCAATTGGATGCCAATGAGGGAAAGCATCGACTACCAGAGGAGTAACAGCATATGAAATTTGAAAACAATAACACAAGTTGGGAGCCTACCTTTTATATCAAGAACCATTTTCCTTTTCCGACGAAGTTGCTCAGATAATTAGCTACCTCCAGTGTTTGAATCGTCTAACAATTTCTCGAAAATTGTACGACCAGATTTGTCCAGAATATGAATTTGAACATAAGACAGTTTCTCAGCGATCTAGCCTTCACGAATGCGAAAGTTCGTGTGTGAATTCCCCCATTTCGACTTCGTTTGAATGAAGTTTCCACATAACAGCTGACGTAGTTCCTTTGCTTTTCTTTTCCTCTGTCTAGGTCAAACTAAACTTAGCATCGCGAGGAAGCAGCTAACAGCTAACTTCACTTCAGGTATGACAGGTCTCACAATAACTTGGTTCAACCTGTCTGTACATTTTGCATACAAAGTAGAAACTGATGCATTGGAAATATGTGGAGGTGATGGAAATCAAGAGTGGACTGTTTCAACCGTAAAATCCCAACATCTCCGTTCATCTTTGTTAAACCAAGAAGATATACACTAACGCTCCTGTAAAGTTAGATTGAAACAAGCTAACTAACGTTCTGTCCAATCTGCTTCGACAGTGTATCATGTACTGCCATATTACACCAAATGCCACCAAGTTATGCTGAAGTCAACGTGCTATATAGCTTGTAGAGAAGTGTATAGCCTACCTGGGTAATGCTAAGGACTATGCTAGGCTTTGGACAGTAATAACGGTAAAGCCCATACACTAATTCAATCTATCACCAGAACCCGGGAGGTTGTGCTACCTCGGGCAGGTAACATAACACTCACGGTCAGATGTAAAAACAGGAATTGGAGCTGTCAAGTCGGGTGAGAACAGGTGTCTTCCCATTTCGCCCATTTCCAATTCGCCCAATGCATTTACCAATAGGGTTAGATAAGGATGTTTGTGTTTATAGGGACGAATTGGGAAGGGGTGAAATGGGACAAACATGAGGACAACTGCAATCGTGGAAGAAGATAACCAGAGCAGGCAAGGCTGTAGGGAAAGCCCCCCCCCCCCTCATAGCCACAGGANCAGGAGATGAAGACTGTCTTGGAAAGGTGTACAAAATACATGAATAAAGGAAATGAGGGATCGCGTATTTTGATACATGCTGTGTACGTTCGTACATCATGTGATTTATCAATAGTAGAAGAGGGAGGGTGATAAAGCATAGCAACATCTGGTGTGAGCATCCAGGCCTAAACCATTAGACTTCAAGCAGAAGAAATAACTGAAGGTTACCAGACCCTAAGTATCTCTGACCAGTCAGGAATGGTGGGATCACATCAGGGCTATGAAAACCCCTTTTGATCAAAGAACTGAGGGGTGGCGACGAACAAACGTGAAAATGCGGGTGTTTCTCACCTTTCGTAAGCGTAAAGTATCCTCGGTATCTCCATCATAATCAAGGACTGCGGCCCTGAACAAGAAATCTGGACCCCTATCCACGAAAGTTTTTAGATAGTTATTGTAGACGTTTATGAAATCCATTGTTGTTGTCGCCAATGACGGTGCAAATTAAATACAATGTGGTTCCATTTTGACATCGAATTCAATCAAAAGTCTCACCAGTCTGTCCCCTATAACAAAGTGTCCATAGATGTCAGTCGTACCTTCTTAGATGGGCCTTCCTTGTTAGCCTGCAACCGAATAAAGGGAACACCGAACACACCGACTCGGCTTCGTACCAAAACCTTCCTCTTCAGCAAGCATCAAGTTCCACAAATTAACGAAAAATTTGCTAAGCTAGTCTTTCCTCGTTGCGTTAAAATTACCTCAGCATGTGTAGTTCATTTTTCAAAACCATGATACGGCCGAAAAAATATAAACAGAACTCGTATATTCCCTAACGAACAGCAGCAAGATATTTCAGCTGAACGCGTGGAACTTAAAGAGGCGTCCACATCTTTCCACCAAATGTTAGCATGTGGACAATTGTTCACATTGGCCGGTGATGTTATGTTAAGGTATGGGTGACAGTTTTTAGATATCTATGACAACACGAGAGGTCAAGTGGGCACAGATCTGTCGGTGTTGTTTGAAAAGAATACCTTGAATCATCACACCACCTGGATCATTTTGATCTCGATTGGTTGCAGTCTGCGCATGCTCTCATCGCAATCTTAAGGTCAAGGTCACTGTGTAAAATGGCGACGGAATGATCGGCAATACAAACACAACAATTCCAAGAGACAAATTCTTCGGCGACAACTGAACTTCACGAGGTCACGAAATCCATTGAAATACTAAGACACCAGCAGTCAGGAATGAAACTCTGGTAACGTGCATTTGATATCTGCATCATTTTCTATCACCGGAAATCGAACGCATTCCTTGATTCCGTCTTCCGTTCATCACAGACCTGCCAAACGTTTTTATACACAAAGTTCACCAAACGTCATTCAAGATTCATAGGTCAAGTGCTGTTGGGAATACTTTATACTGTTTGACAATACTAAGGACACTTTGATACTGGCTTTTGTTACCATGGGTCCTGTCCCAGTCTGTTATGAATTTACAATGAGGCGCAAGAATTGTTGAAAAGGTTGCAGTTTTCGAAGTGTGGAGGGGCAACGAGGTTGTTCTGGGTGGATATAAAATCGGAACTTCAAAAGGAAGGAACGAAACGGGAAGGAAGTCCAGCGTCTTACTCATTAAATATGTAGGAATGATCTCTAGTGGTTTGATTGGTTAGGTAGCTTCATCCGAAATTGGCAAGAACGCGTCCAGAGTCCTTCTCGTTAACTATGACCGAATGGACTCCCGTTTTCCATTTTCTAATTAGCTTCATCTGAGGCAAAGAGAACCACTAGGTTTAGGTACACCCAATACAGTACACGGCAGAGTGTACACAGTTCAACTGACTTTTAATTAGTTTACGCGCCAAGTGATGAAAAGCGTGATGTCGGTGATAACTGGGTCGAATGCTATGTCAATATTGAATCCAAATATTAATGTTCCGAATCGAAAACACCTATGCTTCAAAGTGTCAGACTATCCCTTGGCTATAAGTTGCAACTTAGCCGCCTCCTGAAGCCAAACGTTGCCGAAAGAGTACGAAGCCACACCTTCGAAATCCTAACCGGTCACGACATTATCCATTCTGGTCGGCACACAGCAACGAAGTCCCTTTGCCGGAAATATCCGAGACAGAATCTAAAAAACGAGCGGAAGTGAATTCATATTCCGGAAGCGACAGCGCGAATTGCTCACGTGATCATAGAGCTGTATTGTGATTGGCTCATTCTGAACAATATGGCCGCCGCACACTGGACGTATGAATTCAACCTCGCTCGCTTCGGAATTTTTGATTCAATTCGTTCTTTCGAAAGACTTCCGGGGCTCGAAATCTATCGTTATTCCACTCGTTTGATGTGTATTTTTCCAGCTGTGACAGAACTCCCAGGAACGTCTAGCCACCGAAGGCACTATTGTTGAGTGACACCCACCTTTGCCCGGGGCGAATAAATGCATCCGTAAAATACGTGCGAAAACCACTTTATGACAGGTAGGCCTATCACTGCAGAGCCTATATCATTATTTTTTTCTGTCCTCCTCGAATTCCCTGACTATAGGCCTAGTGATAGCATCTCTATACCCATCCGACGAGCAAGAGGTATACATGTATAAACATACTGTCTGTTTTAGAGGAACATGAAGTTAGGGAAAAAAAATGCCAAGCAAATAGGAAGACTATTGTTCTAGGTATCGATTACATCGGGGCTCAGCACTTGGTGTTTATCTACCACCTCCCGCTCCGCCGTGAAAACACCTCGAACAGGAGGGACAAAAAATTATGGCATCAAATTTCAAATTTCATAAAGACTATGAAGTCTCTCTCAGTTCCCAGAAAAGAAGGCCTCGGAATATGACGGCTCCACAAAGCAAGAGAAAAGCCTGTTGAGGTACGACACCAAGATCCGTGAATGATGAGCGATTCGTGAAATGATAGCTAACTGAACTGGCTGAGATATTGGTTGTGACCTTGAACGCCAATTCTCTGGTGAACCCAATAAATCCAAACGCATCCGTGTTAACCAGAGGAAAGCAGCATGAAATCGTGCTCGAAAGTCCCTCGACGTATCCCAGGATTTAGCATGGCCTGCCACACAAACTGCGACGACGACCCACAAGCGGTAGAGCCTGTCTCGAGCGAAAAGAGAGGCACTATCCTTCGGACGCCGAACCCAAAGACCGATCCGTTCTAATCCCAAGAAGAGGCTATCAGCATGAAGTCCTGCTCGAAAGTCCCTCGACGTATCCCAGATTTAGCATGGCCTGCAGCACAAACCTTGACGATGACTCACAAGCTGTGGAGTCTGTGCCGAGCGATGAACTATCCAGAACACGAAAAGGACCACGAATGGAGGAGTTACCAACTAGTTGCATCCGCCAAAGGCTGCCCTCCACGAGGAGGTATCCCAGGGGGCAAGTACCAGCAGGCTCGGCCACTGTCGGTGTGAGAACGAGAGAAGAAACGGTAGAAGGCCACCCAAAAACATTTTACAAGGTGTTACTCTTCAATATGTGGCTTATCTTGGCAAAGAAACTCGTAAACAACAACTAATGTGATGTTTATAAAGATTTCGATCCGGTTAATTCACAATTTGTGCAATTTTGATATCAGTTGGTGATAGGGTGGAAGAAGGCTAGGCCTACAGGGGCAGACGGGCAGGAATGCAGTGAGAACTCAGGAACGTGAAAAAATCCTACTTTCTTTAAATTGTATACATTATCGAACACTTTTTCGCGATACCCACGCCTATCGTTGATTGTTCCAAAGATCACCGAGTGCTTCAACACCTGAACCCAACCAGTCATGTTTCTCATTATCCTGAGATAATCGGTGGTTCTTCTCGCTCGCTCCCTTCGTCTCACCGCGAGGTGACGTACGGAGCGAACGCCAAGAACCGCTGCTTACTTTAAGTTGGAGTATAGCTGAAACCAACGCTGCCAGTTTAATAAATCCAGTTTCAATACGGATTTTCAAACTGTTACACGCTGTACTTTTAGATAACTCATCACCAGTGCGACAAGATCCCAAAACGTTTTGGGACGATGCCCCACCGATCTGAGAATCACTACAGGTAAGCAGGGTGTCATGGGTTATCGTAGGTCCAACACTTCCTTGATAAGTTGTCCAATTGTGATTACCACATCCAAACATGAGCGAGGCAAAGCACCAAACTGATTTTCCTGAGCTACAGATGAATGACCAACGACAATCAAGTAACCCGTGGTGTCTTGTACCCTATGCCTTTGCAAGGGCAAGTAAAAGACCCCATCCAAGTGAGGAACATGAGAAGCTTGAGATGGCCTCTTCCATTTTAGCAGGGCCGATAATGCTATGGCTTCAGCCCTGACAGAAAATATGATACAAACAAATAAATGTATAAACAAACGAAAACCAAGTGAAGACGATTACTGAATACAGTTCGGCAAAAGACGTAGCCTACTCACCGGATCATGGTGTTTCGTACGTCTCCCAGAAATCGTCTTGGTGGTGCCTCTCATGGCATTATTAGTCTTGTTCATGGCATCTTTCCTCATTTGTTCAGCTTCCCAGACATTATACGACGTATAAGAAATATGTTTCAACATCCTCTAGTCATTTAAACACTGATTGGTTTTCGGAACGATCAGCAATATATTCCATTAAATACGTCTGTATCATGAAAAAGTTCTGCTTTTCAAATCACTTGCCTGAGAAAGGCAATCACCGGCCTAGATATTCTGCCCAAAACGGGTCAGTGAGTCTAATTAAACCAAAGGAATGCTTGATTGTTTTGAAATGCCCGTGAGATAACATGATGATTACGCTGTGAAATGCTTTAAACTGGATAGTGTTTGCGATCGACGCTAAGACTTTGTTGGACAGGATATAGCGTCGATAACTGGCACACGGATACGATTCCGGTCCATCCGCCACATTTTTTGCGGACAAAAGGTAATACAGAAGTTCATTGATGCTCAAAATTTGGCGGTATTTACAAATGGACGCTGGTGTCTTTAGTTGGACATAGTACGACCTGGACCGACTCTTTGACAATGTTATCGCACTGAGCGCAATTTAAGAAAGCATGTAGTTGGGCCAACTTGCAAGTCAACGACAGAGAAGGACAACTGATGTGTCGGCATGGTACAGGCCGTAAATGACCTGAGATTCTCAGGATGTCCAATGACTGACTCTTGTTAACAGCTTTGTTGTCTCCCAAACTGCACCACCAATTGGTCAGCTCCCGAACCAGCCAAAACCCTAACCAGAAGGATCGGAGCCAAGGGCTTGTTGAAAATACCACACTGACTGGAACCATTCAGAATTGGTAGCCTACACAAACTCGAAATGCCTTTGGCAAATTCGGCAGTCTCCCGGTTTTTCACACCGGTTTTCTTGAGAATCAGATCGGGTCAGAACGTGCGATGCTGGCGTAATATTTCTAATTGAATTGGAAACTTACAGTGGAATCTAGGTATTATAAGAAATGTATCGACTGTCTTGTTACATATGTAAACATAGAAGGAATGCAGCCTCTCGTGTGAGGAGGTCTGTTTCCGATAGCTCTGGCTTTCTGGAGCAGCAGGTTACCGTAATTGTTGGGTTCAAGAGTCTAACAGGGCGGAAATTCCGAAAAAAACCTGCCATCGGTTTTCGCTCCCCAACGTAAATGCAAAGACGAAAATGCCGCCAAAGACAAGCGAGACGGTCTGAGTGTACGCTGTACAAAATGGCGGCATATCTGCACGCATTTCATCACAATTCTCGACAGGCTTCGATCAAGGTATCGGCAGTAATCAACAGGTTTGACAACCTGTTTACCAGACGGCCGACCGAGGTGTGCTCCGGATCAAGATGGAATGCTACGCCGTAACTCAATAAGGGAGCTGAGAGAATCATCTACCAGAAGAAAGATGGATACTTCAAGGAAAGGAGCTTTCACCAGGAACCTTACTCAAGCCCATCTTCCCCTGGATGTCCCGTACATGTAGAAGTTAGCAAATTGCCATGCTCGGCTCCTATACCACAAGATACATAAACACTTCAACAGGTGGGTATCGTTACAGTATCAACCTCACCTCCGCGGTTTTCAAAACGTAAATCGTGTCTCCGATTGAGCTAACCTGGGGACGAGATGTTTTGGAGATGGCTCCGATCGGGTGGTTTTGTCTGGTAAGCTATGAAAATGCGATGTGCTTTGGTGTAAACAAACAAGACACTTATGAGCCCTTAACATATCAGTTTAGATAAACTATTGCAACTGCTCCAGTAAATTAGGACAGGGTATCACACACAAGGAAGATGCACAACACTCTGATGTTCCTGGACTGCCTTGTTTTAGTTCTACTGTCGCCCACCAGGGGCCGGTTGCACAAAACTCGCGATAGCGCTAACTTGGTGTTAGCGCTAACTTTATGTTAGATGACGTAAAAATCCCTTGTCTTTTTACGTCATTTAACATAATGTTAGCGCTAACACCAAGTTAGCGCTAACATGAGTTTTGTGCAACCCAGCCACGGGAATTTAACTCTCCTGTGTTTTGGAGATAGGAAGACTCATAATACTCCCAGTAGGCCTCAATCTGGGCCCTCTTCCTGGGGTAATCAGTGGTTCTCAGCGCGCACTCTCTTCGTCACTCTGTGGAAACGAAGGATGCACTGATATAGGCCTAGTCAGGATGGGTGATTTGTGAAGTTGGATAGTTAGGCCATGGAGGTAATATTGAGAAGGAGCGAGCACGGACCCCACATCAAACAGTACAATCATCGTTCCGCTGTTTGCTAAGTGATTAGGGGGACAATAGGCTAATAACGCCGCACGATGGTCGGAAAAAGCCGATCTAATCTTCGGTAATTTCCGTGTGCAGTCAGCACTTCCCTTGTACAATGGTCAGAGTCCAAACAATAGAAGGGAACAATGGCAGTGGACGTTGCCTACGCACGAAAACTGAAAAATTCATCGTTTTCATCGCGTCAAAAACAGCACCTCGCAGCATCTCGCACTGAAACGACCACCCG